>CAXIVM010002496.1:0-18000 GCA_964035705.1 Porites rus | reverse complement strand
CCTCGAGCCAATCCCAAAGGAAAGGGATATCCCAGCAGTGGAAAGAAGGGAAGCAAAGGGACAGCATCCTTTCAGCCCAGGAGGACGTTAGCAGAACGGATCGCAAATTCTACGTGCAGGATCTGCGGAAAGGCTGGGCATTGGAAGCGAGAGTGTCCTCAACGACCAGATCGTGGAGAGCGACCAACAGAGATGGCCACCATGGCTGAAGATTTCTCCCACGAGAACCCCTCCGAGCTCCCCGAAGACCTGCCGGACGGGATCCAGGAGACTTTTCAAAAATATTTTACTTGTTTGACAGTTGATCCAATCCCAAAAGAGAGGGATGAGTTGTCCAGTGAAACCCACCTAGCCTGTGAGAGAGCCCATGAAGGAATGCTTAGGGGGTTAGTAGGTAGGGATTCTGTTGATGAGTGTTTGGTGGTGTTTGATGGGAGGGAGTTCAAACGGAAACTCTCATCGGCTCTCAACAATGTGGCGAGGCAGCGAAATGAACAGATGTCAAGACGTTCAGCCGGACCGCCACAAGCGAAGAGCTTGAGTCAGCCTTTCTCCATCAACCAGGCCTCACTGACCTCGTGCAAGACAAACGTTGCAGAGGAAACCAGTGGAGAAGCCATTTTAGACACTGGAGCAAGTCGAACGATCATTGGTAGTGACCGGGTTCCTGGTTTGATTGAAGCTCTCAAGGGGATAGAGGTTCAGAGAGGACCCTCCAGGTGTGTGTTTCGTTTTGGAAACAGTGGTTTGCTCCATAGTGAAGAAGCACTTTTTCTGAAGAGATTTGGAAAAGGCTGGCTCCGCGTGGAGATCGTGCCAGGAAGCACACCATTTTTGATTTCCAATGCTGTTCTAGAGGGCATGAGAGGGATCTTGGATGTTCACGAAGGTGTCATGAGGTTTCATGGAAGTGAGGACCATTTGAAACTCAGGCAGGTGAGAAAGAGGTTGAACTGTGTGAATGTTCGAGAGTTGTTGTGTTTGCGTTTTGTTGATGGAACAGGGGACACATGCCTACATGCTCATGAAGAAACGAAAAACGAAACAAACAGAGACCGAACGAAGGACGAACGTGAGGATGAGAAAACCGGGGACACAACAGAGAGAAAACCCAAACCGGACATGCATGGTGAATTCAATGACCCTCCTAACAAAGAAAGAACAGAGTTGCAACAGACCACAGACTTGCGAGAACGTGCTTGGAAGCCTCGTGCATTGTATGGGCATCAAAATGCAGCCCTCCAGCGAGATCAAGATCATCCGCCGACTTGTCAGAGCACGGACGCGTCGACTCATGGCTCTCAAGAAGACCATTCCCCAGTATCAACTGGAGACCTTGTCGGGAGACGAGGACGAAGGGTTGGTTCAAACGAGCCACCAGCCTCATACCTACACCTACAAGGTGCCGACCGGGATCCAGAACTTACACCAGTGGGGTGTCGAGACATTCCAGTCAGGAAAACACAAGGGCAAGACATTTCAGGAGGTCTACGACCTGGACAGCAGTTATGCTCAGTTCATCCTGCACAACACTCGACTGACATCCCGCGACATGTTGAGCTTCCAGAATTTCATCAAGGCTCACAAGAAGATGCTGGCTCGAGAGATGCTTCAGCGCCCCATTCCGCCGAAAACCACAGCTCATCGCCTTTCTGCAATGAGCTCGGGAGTTGTCCCGAAGAAGAATGCCAAGAACCAGGGGCAAGCCATGAGTTCCGAGGCAGAGTGGAGTCTCGGGGAGGACGAGACTTCTCTCTCCGGGCCGAAGATGAGTCCAGAAGCCCTCAAACGGGGGTATGCTCAGACCAGCCCCTCCAGTCCAATGCAATGGACAGGAGATCAGCAGAAGGTTCAGGAGCTTCAGACCCAGATCGCGATCCTTCAGAGAGAGCTGGCACAGCATGTACCGCAGCAGACCGACCAGCCCGAGGTTCCTTGAAAAGGGGACATCGAGGCACTTTCAATTCGAGATCACCGTACTGGAACACAGACGAGGTCCATAAGATTTGTCAGGAACTCATTTGTAAGATTGAGGACGGGTTGTCCACTTTACCCCAGTCATGTGTTTCTGAACGAAGACCACCTCGATCTGGGTGTTCCCGAGTCCTCCACAATCGGCCTGTTGATTGTCTTGAGGTTTATTGTTTCAATAATTCCCAATTGACCCAACAAGTGAATGGTTTAGGGGGAAAGCATTGCGATTCACTCGTGAAGATGGAGATTTAACTACCTCAGAGGGCATCAACAAATTGTGGACTTGGATTCATGCGTATGAACCCACTCACATTTGGGCATCACCCGATTGCAAGCATTGGGGAGGGTTCTCAAGATTGAATATGACCCGAAGTAGAAATGCGGAAGAGTACATTCTAAACATGAGAGATCATGAGAGAGTAAATTTGACCTTATGTAATGAGCTCTATTGGCATCAAGTTTGTGAAGGAAGACATTTTCATCTTGAACAACCGCAGGGTTCTGAACTCATGAAGCAGTCAGAAGTGAGTGATGTTGCATTGGGAACGATGCCGGCGTCATTTGACCAATGTCGAGTGGGTGGACTGCGACTACCCCAGGATGATCGATTTCTCAGGAAGAGAACCATCGTGAACACAACATCACGACACATGCACCACAAACTTCATCAGAGATGGTGCCTACATGATCATGAACATCGACGAATAGAAGGAAGCTTTGCATATCAAGGAGGCCGACAACAAGTTTCACGTTCGCCTGCTCACTATACTCAGGTATTTGCCAAAACCGTAGCCAAAGCCATGTTGGAAACATGTTCCATGAAAGAGGACCCCATGATGGTTTGATGAGCTTTTAGCTGGTTTTGAAGCTTCCACAGAGCACAAAAGATCTCGAGAGTCCCGAGAAATCGTGATGGACTCTCTCCGGCTGAAACGTCGTAGATGCGATTTTAAACAGCCATGTCCCGCAGCATTTGCACCAGTGGAACCACCTTTGTCATGGGAGACAATCATGCAGGAGGCATCTAAGGTGACTCCCAGAAACTTCTGGGATGGTGAGTTTTTCGAAAAAGGTTCAAAAAGGTCTCCCGGGAATGAAGGTGAAACTGGTGATCACTGTCGGGGCACAGATCGTTTTCGGACCCCCAATAAGGAAGAGGATCTAAAGGATTTGACCTTGAGGAAAACCGTATATGTCTATCGTGTTTCTGGTGAGGTGATTGATGTTGGGGATCCTGAAGAATGGAAGAAGCTGTCACGGATGAGACGAATCGGGAAGTGTGGACCTGCCCGTCTCTCCTTGACTATGTTTGGAGCACCCTTGCTAGCTATAGAACAAGAAGGAGAAGAAGAATCAAAAGAGGTTAGCAATGGAGGATCTCAACCCAATGGACATTTAATATCCAACCCACCAGATCAAGAGTGGGCACCTCGCCCAATTGCCGTGTCTGGACCTGCCTTTCTCAGTTTGACCCCAGAAGAGAAGAGGGACATTCAGAGGCTTCATCAGAATCTTGGTCACCCTGGTCCAGAATTGTTTGGAAAATTTCTCAGGGAGAGGGGGGCAAGTGACGCGGCGTTGAACGGGGTGAGAGACTTTCAATGTCCAACATGTGCCGAAAATCAAGATGCACCTCTTCTGGCACGACCCAGCACCATCCATCGAGAATTGGACTTCAACGATGAAGTTGGAGGAGATGGAGCGTGGTGGAAGAATGGAAGGGGAAAATCCTTTCATTTCATGCATTTTATTGATGAAGGGACATTGTTTCATGTTGGAGCCCCTAGCGGCAGGACAGTAGCTGAGCAGATCAGAGTGTTCGAAGATGTTTGGCTTCAGTGGGCTGGCCATGTAAGTTGCTGTACCTAGATCCAGCAGGGGAGTATGTGAACAATGAATGGGCACAGTTTCTCCAACGGGAAAACATCAAGGTCTCTTTGAGTGCGGGTGAAAGCCATTGGCAACTTGGCCGATGTGAACGCCATGGACACATCATAAAAAACATGTTGGACCGCATGGACAAAGAGACTCCTATTGACACAGAGGACGAATTTCGTTTGTGTTTGAGACAGGCGTTTGCAGCCAAAAATGCTTTGAGCAGAATTGGAGGATTCACGCCCGAACAAGCACTGCTTGGGAAGTCCCGACACCTCCCTGGTTCCCTGACTGGTGATGAAGATGTCAGCAGTCACAGTCTAGCAGTCAGCGACAACCCGGAAGGTCAATGGTTTCTCAAGAGTTTGGCACGCCGTGAACAAGCTCGAAAAAGCTTTATCAGCCGACAATGACAACAGTTTCGAAGGGCCCTCCTCAGAAGAACTCGCCCTAGTAGGACTCAGTACCAAAAAGGGGATTGGGTGTTGTATTGGCGGAGACGAAATGCAGGGCGGAAAGAGCGAGTAGGTGGCATGTCCTTCACAGGTGATTGTTGTGGAAGGGGACAAGGTTGTTTGGTTGAGTCATTGTGAACGGCTGATTAGAGCAAGTCCTGAGCACTTGAGACCAGCTTCATTGAGAGAATACCACCTTCTGCCTAGGGATAGTAGAGGAGAGGTTGTTGAAGAGAGGTTGATTGAGGAGAAGGGTCCCAGAGAGTTTGTTGATTTAGATGAACTCCCAGAAGCTGACCAAGTGCGAGCTGAGTCATCCATCGATGTGAGCGAACAGCCAGAAATGGAAGTGTCACCTCCTTCCACTCTGGCAGAAATGCCGGAACCAGGACTGGGGAATTTAAGCGAGTACACCCCCTCAGTTCCTGAACCCATGGAAGTTGATGGTGTCAATGTTCCCATTCCAGAAGAGGATGATGATGAATTGTTTGCGTTTGGGGATGACCTTCCTCTACCAGAGGTAACACCCACTTATGAGATTCTTTTCAAAGACGGCCCCGTAGAAAAATGGTCAGACACCCAGTTTGCAGAGGTTTGCGGTGTTTGGGAAACCTATGGGGTGACTCATGCGAAGAAAGAGAAAGTAGAACTTAGGTGGGAAGACCTGGATGAGGAAGATAAGATCAAATTTCGAGCTGCAAAACAAAGGAGGTTTAAGGCTTGGCTGGACCACAAAACTGTTAAGCGTGTGGCCCAAGGCACTCTGAGGCCCGAAGAGGTCATGAGGTGCCGTTGGATCCTTTGTTGGAAACCACCGGATCAACCCGGAGGGGAGCGGTGAGCAAAAGCTCGCTTAGTGATCCTTGGATTCACAGATCCTGGAATCTCCCACATACCAAATGATGCACCCACCCTTTCAAAGGATGGTAGGATGTTGGTAGTTCAAACTGTTGCGAGTAGGGGTTGGGAGCTCGTTAGCTTTGACGTTTCGACTGCTTTCTTGAAAAGAAAGGGGGACGGGAGAAACTTGGGAATCCAGGCACCTGAAGAATTGGCCACCGCCTTACAGATGACTAAGAGTGATCAATGCCAACTCCAAGGAGGTGCCTATGGCAGGATTGATGGACCCTACCTGTGGTATAAGTCATTTGGAGAGACACTTGAGAACCATGGTTTTGTTTGTAGTCCTTTTGACAGTTGTGTGTTTTCATTGGTCACAGAGGGTCCGAATCAGAAACCCCAGGTTCGTGGTCTGTTGGGGATTCATGTGGACGATGGCATTGGAGGAGGGGATGAATATTTTTGTTCAGTGCTCCAACAAATCCAGAAAGTGTATAGCTTTGGAGCCTTCCAGAGAAGAACTTTTGTTTTCTGCGGAGTGCGATATTTTCAATGGGATGATGGGTCAGTTGAGCTTGACCAGAGAGAGTATTTAGAACGGATTTCTCCTATCCAGATTCCCAAACATCGCCGAGCAGAGCCACTCTCGCCAGTGACCGAATCGGAACGGCAGGAAATTAGACAGCTGTGTGGATCTTTGCAATATGCATCGGTTAACACACGACCAGACCTTGCAGCTAAGATTGGGGAAGTTCAGTCACGGGTAACCCGAGCGACTGTTGGGGATAGCTTAGCTTTGAATCGAATTTTGCATGAAGCAAAGACAAATCCAGTTTGCCTACATTTGGTTCCGATACCGATCGAAGAGCTGACATTTTGCACGTTCAGTGATGCTTCGTTCGCAACAAACCGCGACAGCAGCTCACGACAGGGGACAATCGTTTTTGCAACTGATGGTAGGTTGGCTGAGAACCAGGTAGGAGTTGTTTGCCCTCTGGCTTGGAGTTCGAAGAAGATAGCTAGAGTGGTTCGATCAACCCTGTCAGCAGAAGCAGTTGCCCTAAGCTCTTCTTTGGATCGCATGTCATGGTTACGTTTGTTCTGGGAATGGATGAAAAACCCCGGAGCAAATGTGATGGAGCCTGAGGAAATGTTAGCTCAGGCACCTCGTGCATCCATAGTGACAGATTGCAAGTCCGTCTATGATGTATCCACCAAGACTTCCACCCTACCTGTGAAGAGTACAGAACCTGTCTTGAGTGTATCCTGATAAGGGAGAGACTTCGTGAAAACTGCCGATTGAGGTGGGTAAGTTCACAAGCCCAGTTAGCGGACTCGTTAACAAAAGCTATGGACGCATCCATGCTGCGACAGTGTTTGGCTGAAGGACGCTACAGCTTATATGAAACATCTGCCCTAAAGGAACGTGCTGACCGACGACATAGACTAGCTTGGTTAAAGGAGAGTAGAAAAGAAAAGGAGAACAAAGAAAGCTAGAAAATGGTTGGAATGTGAAATGTGCAGATGCCGCATCCGCTGGTCCTTTGAATGTTCACCGCTACGGCACCAGTCCGGGGCGGGAGTGGAGGGTTCATAGACTTGAGCGACAGGAGGAAACAGGGGTTTCGGTCGAACAGGGGTTCGTAGGTGTTCGGACAGGGTCCAGGTAGGTTGTTGGAGGTTTAGGGAAGGTTCCCTTTTGGTCAGAATCACAATGTATATATATACACATATATTCAGCTGATTTCCCAAAAAAAGCTCACAGCTATAGTGCAAAGTTCTTCCACTGTGCAGGAACGTGCAAGTGTCACTCAAGTGATACAAAGCAGTCTAGGCATGCAGAAGTGGTGCACACTGATTTGCAAACTGCTGCTTCATTGCACAGGTTGAATGGTTGAGCACAGGACGCTTTTGCTTCTCCACCTTCGTCTTAGCCTCGATCTTGCAATGAAAATGTGTGGGGTCTTTCCAGCTGCTTGACTATTTCTTGCTGGGCTGCTTCTCCCGCAACTAAAAAAAGTAAGCTTCTTTGAAGGACCATCGCTTTCCAATAGCAACTCCTACCCACTGGCAAAAAGAGACCTGAGAACATCCATGCTCTGAAAGGCTCTGGCCTTCACGAGCTCCATGCTTTCCAATTGATTCCTGTGCGTCTCGCGTCTCTCGACCGCAAAAAAAAGACAATGTCTGGCTCGTTGGCTGATTGGTGGATGTCACCATTGACTCGACCAAGCTGTTTGCTGTCGACTTTGTACTATAACACATGGGTCTAAAGTCTAGTTTCGGTGCTAAAGCATGAACAAAACTTCAGCAAAAATGATCCCTCCATCAAATTCCCTTCGCTGCCAATGTCAAGTGGTACCTGATCTCGTCACTGCTCAAGGCTGAGTCACGGAGACCTGCACCACATACATAGCACGAATGGCATGTGTTTTCCTTGTATCGACACGGCAGCATCACGCACAAGAAACATCACATGGTCTCAGCTTGCAGAATTTGAGCTTGAAAAGCATCACAGCAAGTGTAAGGAGTTCAAGCAGCAAAGGCTTTGAAACAAACAGATGGAGGAGTGCAAGTCGAGCCTTGAATGGCATCAATAAGTGCCGAGAGCAACTCGTCTACCTCCAAGAAATAATCTGAAAATGTTGTCGACTAACTGGCAAGGAGTACTCACACACCAATGCTTTCAATCTTCATTCCATTCCATCTTCAATGTAGGTCAGCCCTGCTTGAAAGTGGTATAAGAGTGGAGTTCATGAAATGCTCCTCAGTGCACACTACGCCTCACTGATGACGTTACCTAACTCGGATTTGCGAAGGGACCTGGGCACCAAGCATGTGCATGCATCTTGCAATAAGAATCTTCATGCTGAGTTGTTGGTCATGACTTGTGACATCTAAGCCAGAAATGCGCAAAAGCAGAATCATCTGCAGCATTAGTGCTCCAACCAACAAGGCACAGTCGTCACGCTGAGGCCCTGGTCAAAATTAAATTGGCGCTGCACTTGCTGTCCGAAAACGACTTTTGCATCAGGATACTGTTCATGCAATGTAGCACCATAAGCATCAGAGAAAGGCTAGGAATGCAACCCAGCAGTTTGGACCAAGGGTAACTCAGAAGTTCTTATTTCTAAATTTCCAAAAGGGGCTTCTACCTCATACCAATGTTCCTGTTCAGTAAAAAGTTCCTTTGCATGTTCGTACAAAGTCAAAGGGTGAACCCAAAACAAAAGGGCCATTGCAAGGAGTACTGTAAAACCAACCATCCAGCCTTTCATGAGTTTGTTGCACTTCCATTTGGTGTAGGGCCCTGACCCTTCGCAATTCTGCAAGTAGATTGTTTGATTGATGTATCCCGATACTGTGTTATAAGTAATGTTGTTTTGAGATTTGAGGTAGTATTAAACTTTGTTTGGAGCTGCGTGTTTCTTTTGGCTTGCTTACGCTCGGCTCTCTAAAGGAAATTCTTACGGAGCAGTGGAATGGCTTCGTGGCACCTTCTTCACCTAATTTCTGGCCTTATATAAGTCCTATGGACAAACCCTTCCAACCGAAGCAACAAGGATATCATCAGCGTTGCACGTAACCAAACTAACTCCGCTTCTTTTGACTTCTGCATGGTCTGGCAACCTCGTGAATGTTGCAAAATGTGTTCGGAGAAGTGAATCTAGTGGAGCGAAATTTCTTCTCTCCCATATTTAATGGAGCTGACTAAAGAAACGCTGAGTCAAGAAACGTGTCTGCAACTTGTGGCAACTCCCACCAAATGGGCATTGGAGAGAACTTCTGAATCCACCAAGTTTGGCGAAGGTTGGCCTGGTTGTTTTATCGCTCGTCAATCTCTTCAAGGCTGAGTTCAAGTTATCCAAGACTGAACAGTGTCATTTTGTGCTCTCTCGGTCTCTAGGACCCTAGGCATCCTGCAATCGGTTGAGGAGCACAAATTTTCTGGCTTCCCAGAAGTGCTTTGTAGTGTGTCTTGTTGTTTGTTAAAACATACAACAATGGATATCTTTGTGCAACTGCCACTCCTCTTGTCCTTGCCTTGGGATGTCTAGTCTTGGTGGAGCATCTCTGCATGTTCATTCTTGTAGTTTTCTTTCACAGCTGCCAGGTGGTGTCTGTCCAAATCATTGGTCCTGATCGGTTCTGTTACAATCCATTTGCTGAAAACCAAGAACCAGGTGCAATCGGAGTTGTGGTCCAAATGATTGGCTTGGAGTGCTTGTGTTTCGGATTTTGGTCCCCCTGTTACTGTACTTCTTGCCATTCATGGGCATTTTTCCATGTTTGACAGCATCATGGGGAGCGACATCGCTGTTTGACGTTTCCTGGTAGAGAACTGCCCAGCCGCTGCGAGAACAGGGTGCTCGTTACCAGCAAAATTAAGGAGGAACCTGGGTTTTTTTCTTTGGTGAGTTCATTCACGAAGGATCTCTTCAAAGATGAGGTATATGTGCACAAGGCTGTGTGTTCATTGCAAATTGAACTTTTGACTCAGTGAATGCCCCCGGAATACCCATTGAACACCCTCAAATACCTCCGGCTGACTGAACTGGCCGAAGAGTCTGGGTGTTCCAAGCTTCATCGTTTCGATGACCTGACGAAGCTCCCTGAACGCAGCAGCTCTGCCTGCAAGACAGCCAAAAACATCTAGGTACCTAGGTACACCAAAGCCGAGCTCGAAAAAATAGAAACTACAATACCAGTACATTCTGTTGTTCCGTCATCCGCCTTTCTTCAATCACTTCAGTTGCAAAGGGATTTCAATCAGGTGCCTGATTCTGCAGAGCGCTGATCTTGGGGACCATCTCCGCCACAGCCTCCGCTTGGTCGAGATTCTCGTCTTCTCTGACCTCAGAGGTTTTTGGACAAGAGGTGGACCAATGAATGGGCGTATGGAAAAAAGAAAAATTGCCCAAAGAAAGGGAGAAAGAGAAAAAGACGAGTGAAAAGAACAAACAGGGATACTATACTATCATTGTTGTATGAACAGACCGACTTCATAAATAAACATGAAAGAAACAGACCCTCTGCCAAATTCCTGAGCTATGAAAGGAAGAATTTGCACAGGTCCGAATCCGTCACTTATCAACCCGTTGTCCCTTGGTGTCCATTCCCCCTTTAGCTTTCAACTTGGCCACTCAAAAATTACATGCCTTAAGACTTGAATTCGCATAGATTGCCGCCAAGGGGCAGCCAAGGCTCCACCAAGTTCTCCCTTAGCAAGCAGCTGTGAAGCAGCTTCTCGAAGCACATCATCAACATCATCTTTGCTGAGCAAAAACAGCACACTCGTCAACTTTAAGAGGCCACACCGATCGCCGAGAAATTCGAGAAAACCTGCGGCCTCCGCAAAAGCCAAACAAAGGTGAATCTTGCCAATGGGGCATTCGTAAACCTGGAGAAACACACAATGATCTTGCAGATTTGCAACAGCACTTTTCCACTCTGCCTGCCTCACCTCATTGTGATCTGTAGAAAAAACACATGTGTAGCGTGTTTATCTTTGCACATCTAAGCGAGAAGCCTGTGGAGGCCAAGCCAGCAAACACACCAAGAGCGCATGAGGACAATGCAATCCTTCCACAAGAGAAACTTGTACCACTGTACCATCCATCCAGTCCCATCGTGCCCTAGCAGTTCTTCTGCGAACAACTGTGTTTCTCTGTTGCACAGTCATGATCATCCCCAGCTTTAGAAACCAGCCATCCTGCAAAGCATTCAACTATCCTAGTTCCGCTGCTTTCATTAACACACCGCCAAGCCTAAACTATATAATCCCGCTGCAGCTTCACCTGGAATTCACCTTTTTTCCCGGTGGTAGCTAAGGCGTGGTTAGTGGCCCTTGGTTTTTTTAAATTTTCAAATACATGTTTTGTGGAAAACTGTTCCAAGGCCCTGTTGTTTTAACTATTTCATGTTGAGATTGCTTTAGCAGAGTACATTTTCGCTCTCTCCAGTCACTCTGTGGTTTCAAGTTTCGTCGTTTCCGTGTAGGGTGTTTTTCACTCCATGGCTTTGCGACACAGAGCTCCGACGGCCTTCCAGAGATCATTTTTCTGGTTGGCCCACCACATTTAAGACATCACATAGCTCATCACCCGATCGTTGCAGGCATGAGTTTTCTTTTTACGAAGCGTCGATGGGATGTACTTCTTTAAAAGCTTCCATTGCCCATCGAGCATTTGAGTGCCACTGCCTTTGGTTTGGCCTTTTTGGGGCCGAGAAATTTTTTTTACAAACTGAATGGTCCTCGTGTGGACCACATTGGCATGCGCAATACCCAATTTTTTGGGCCACATTGGACCAAGATTTGCGCGCCCCAAAACCTCACGCCAGACGCGCGCACACCCTCGAAAGCTACTAGAAATGAATGCTAGCTGCTATTAGCCCCCCACCCACCCACCCCCCACCCCCACCAACGATCGTCGATCTTTTCTCTGGGTCACAAACAACGCCGTTGGCGAAAACAAGAGATAGACACGCAGAGACGCAGAGAGAGAGAGAGAGAGAGCGATGGAAAGCCGATGGACAAAAACAAAGCATAATACAGAACCTTTGTATGGGTGGGAAGTTGCATGGCAGAGTGGAGGTTCAAACACAGTTACAACGAATAATATGTATGGATAGATGCGTGTATGTTCCGATGTGTTACGTTAAATTATGTTACGTTGCGCTACGTTAGGCTACGTCATGTCATGTTAGGCTAGATTATGTTATGTTATGTATATGTGTGTAGTATAGTGTACATGCATCTAAAACAGGCATATATTATCTATTTACACAGAAAATGAAGTTATACAGGTGTGCTTTTAATGCGTTTTTTGTGGCTTGTGGTAGTTCTGCATTATTGAAAATGTTGATTGTTTTGAAGAATGTGTCTAGCAAAATGTCGACTTGTATTCTGATGAGAGCCAGGAAGTTTTTTGGGGATTGCGTTTGTTGAGGCCATGAATGCACAAAAGAAACGAAAGAGGGAAGGAACGGATCGGGACACAGTTTCCGGTCCGTTATGCTCGTGGTTTGTACACAATTTGATCTTATTTAACCTATCCCACGAGCAATATTTTTTGGCGCCCCCCCCTGGGAGAAGCCCAGGCCCAGGCCCAGTCGCTGGAGATTGAGGACTCATCAACATCCCCCCCCTCCAAGGTCAACAAGGATTGAGATTGGAGGTCTTGAAGACCAGATCCCCCTCATAGAGGTGATTACCTGATGATGTATGACGTGATGTCCTGGACTTGCTGATAGATGATGGCTGATAGACTTCTGTGTGGGAATCATGAGAGCTAGTATTTTTGCAAAAGCTTGATGAGAGATCTGACAGATCAGTGCCACGCCAATTGGATCATTGCATATCAGAACATGGAGAAGGAATGGGTGATTCAGGCTCTATGTGGCGAGGGTGGATACTGTATGGTCTCAATGGTGGAGTGTGGGAGTGTCTTGATTTGCTGGCTTATGGTATCCAATGAGAGAGAGAGAGAGATGGGCATATAGCTAGAGAGCATAGGAAAATGGAACTTCCGGGCGCATCAAACAGCTGGCATTGGGCTTGTGGCTGTATGTCCGCAATTTCATTTGGGACCAAAGGCGGCTGCGTAGATGCAACACCTGGGCGTGAGAGATTGGGATCCTGACTTTGAGCAAACTGTATTGCTATACAAGCCATTGAGCAAATGCCCTGGACAGCAACACAATATGGATAGACCGCAACCGTGGTGGAAACTCGTTCAAAACATGCCAAAAATCTAAAAAACCACAAAAACGCGTAAAAGCCACACCCGCACAACTTCGAGCTGGCTTGAACTTATGTAAGGAATGGGGATGGGGATGTCACGCAGTACCAAGGTGCAGTAATACTAGGAAAAGGTTCCTATTGTGAGAAACGCACTTTTTGGGAAGAAAATGCAGGGCTTGTAGCGCGCGCAAAGCCTGTCATCAAGCTCACAGTTCGTAGGAGCCTGTTCTTAATGCAAACTAATAGCGTCCACAATTCAACAAGTGCGCGCTTGTATACAGTGTTTGCGTGTGTTTCATGCAAAGTAGGTTGAAGGAAACAATACCTCCAAGCACAGTCTTGAAGAGTGCTGCCATCCCTGAAAACTAAGGGCGAAGTGCCCACCACAATCACACTTGAACCATGAATATGGTTTTATGGTTTTGCGCCTGTTTTCACTGGGAGTTTAGACCGTTTTTACACCACTACATGCAATACGAGCAGCAAAAAGGGCAAACAAAGTTAATGTGGGACGAGCTCTCTACCACCCCCGGATCAGTATAGGATCTTTGTAAACCCATCCTTTCAGGCATATATAAGCCTCACCGCAAATACGTATAGTTTTGTATCATTAAAGAAGAAAGTTTCAGAGCACAAAAGCGTCCCATCCCAATATGAATCCCTTGTTGCCACAAGTTTCCAGGAGACTATATATTCTAATCTATTCTATCTGTGGATCTATTCTAAAGAAATTTCATATTTCACAGGCGCTCGGAAATTACAAAAATGTGTCCTCATACTACACTCAGTGTTCGTACTTTGTACGAGGACTTGCTGCTTCCAAGAAACATTTTGTGACCTGGCGGTTGCCTTCGAAGACTATCAACACGCTCACATTGTTTAAGAAATTTTATTCAACACCATTTCGTTGTTCTCATGAATCAAAACCAAATATTCTGCATCTTGTTTGAGAAGGCGAAAGGCGTTTGCTTATAGGCACATTTCAATGTTTGCAAACAATTTGCTTTGTTGTTCCCATTACGTTCTGGTACGCCCACAAGGTTGCTGCAGTTTCTAATTGGTTTGTATTTGTTTCAGTTAGTTGTCTGCTTCAGGTTGCTCAGAAGCAAGTGGATGCGCTAGTAGTAAGATACTTCCTAAAATTAACCCAGCTTTGCAACCCAACAGCAGGTAGCAACTTAACTTGAGGCCGAGGGTAGGTGACGAAAGCTAGCAGGGGTGCATCCGGACTGGTGGGACATCAAGCGGAGTGAGGCAAATGCTCATGAGGTAAAACGTTGTGAACATGTAAGACACACAAACAGCAATGGCACAGCCAACCTTAGAATTGAAGTCCCCGATAATTAAGGAAGCGTGGCTGGACTTTGCCACACTGTTCGATGCATCCGATGTGTTCACGAACCTGTGAGCTTGTTGAATCTGTTGCACCGTATCCCAAAACCTCCACGGAGGAGACAAAGCTGCTTGCATGATTTGTTTGGTTTCTTCTATCGATGTCGATGTCATGAACATGTGAGCTTGTTGAATCTGTTGCACCGTATTGCGGAGGAGTTAAGCCAAAGTGGATGCCATAAGAGATGCCCGAGAGGTGTCCCAGAGGCGTCCGAGGGGGGAGTTGAACCCACGGGGGGGGGGGGAGGGCGGGGGGCCCCCCCTACATATGAAGTTTTCACGTGATGCGGCGATCCCGAGGATTCCAGCCCCTCACTTGCTAAAGCAAGGACAACTCCAGCTAGCTGGTGCTAGCTTTCGTGATTACAGAAACTTGAGCTTTTCAAAAACTCCAACCACGCGTCGCAAATTCAACCCCAACCCACTTGTGAAGCGCAAAGAGAGTTGGGAGCAGGAACTGCAGCAGGAACTTGTTGGAGCAAAAGGAAAGCGCATCACAACTGCGCAAATGTCGTTCCCGGCGCGCGTGTTTGGCTAGGTACGTACAAACACTGGCCACGCTGCCGCCCCTACAAAAAACGACTGCGTAGAAAGAATGAGTTGTAACAGGAAAGAAAGCACACTACAAGTGCAACAGCACGCAAACATCCTGCGTTCGGTGTGCGCAGCTGCCTGTCGTCTTTCTGCGCATACAACGCGTTTTGTGCGGTACACTGAAAGCTTTGCAAGGGAGCCACAAGGCACAACACAAGCGCAAAAGGTGTTGCCGGAGCAGACACGTCTTGCCAGGCACGTGCAACTGGCTGCGGCCTTGCTGTGCATGTTTTGCGCTGTGCGGAAGCGCTGCTTCGTAGCGGACACTACTAGTGACTCGTGCAAAAGCTGTTGCGGCTGCAAAAACGTCCCGCTAGGAATGTTTCGCGGTGAATAACAAAAATGCTTCAACAAGAGACACCCAGGTGCAACACCCTGCAAAGTACATGCACATGCCTCTGGCATTGCTACGCATCAACAATTCTATGGTGAAGAAAGAGTGCTTCGCAACAAGGGCAGGAGGCGCACCACAAGTGCAAAAGCCGTTGCCTGCACTGAAATGTGCTTCTAGCTACATGCAACTGCCTGTGGCACAGCGGCGCATCAAACTTTTTCATTGGTGTGTACAAGGGATGCTCTGCAACCAAGCACCAGGCACTCCACAAGCGCAAAAGCTGTTGCCGGCGCAGAAAGGTCCTGCTAGGCAGGCACAGCTGCCTGTGGCCTTGCTGAGCACACAACTTGCCTTGCGCTGCGTAGAATGGCTGCTTCGTAGCAAGGGTACAAATGCAAAAGCTGTTGTGTAGACGGCGTCCTGCTGAGTACACGCAACTGCCTGTGGCAATTCTATCTTGTCATGTCCATTCCTTCCCTTTTACTTCCTTTTCTCTGTTCTTTCCTCTCGTCTCCTCTCCTCCCCTTTCATTTTTTCCTGCCCTGCCTGTTTTCTTTCTGCTTGCTTGCCTGTTCTGCCCTGCCCTGCCTCTTCCCTTTCCCTCCCTTGCCACTTTCCATATATCATATGTCCATCAAAGACCTTCTGAACATGGTCTAGGAGTGTGTTGTAACCTTTTGAAGTGATGTCCTTCTAAGTGTGCCCTTTGTCCCTCATTATGTTCCTGTGCGTGTTATTTTGTGTTGCGCTCCTTTCTTCCCATGCTGCCCATTCTTGTTCTGCCCTCAGCTCACCTTGGGCCGTTGGCCTTGAGGTGCGGCATTCTAAGTTCCTATGAGTATGCATGGCCTTGGTGGCTTCCACAATGACAATATGCACGCATTCCAAGTTTAGTCGAATGCTAAAACACTGGAAAAACACTGTGGAAATGGATTTCTCGGGGAGTTGTGCGGCAACGTTCCCTGAAAAATAACAGTGTTTTGGACCGTTTCTCACATTCGCTTAAAAATCCAGATCAAATGTTTCCGATTCCCGGGTATCTTTTAGCTGTGTTAGTGATTTCTGAGTGTCCAAATAGGCATTCCATCTTTCAGGGTACCCATATACATATCTATGCACATGCTTCTCCCATTGACCTATGTCAAGACAATTGTGGACTTTGTTGTCACACTGCCAAAGACCAAATGATAAGTAAGACTCATCAAAAAGCAGCTAGGATAGAAAAAGGAATACATTCTTAACAGCGTATATTGTTGATTACGTGTGATTGTTAGTTCTTTTTGTCTATGCACTGCACTAGATTGCGAGACTGGAGGGGTCATGCATTTCATGTCTCCTTTGGATGATCTCGTAGTTGCAAATGAATGCAAGGAGATTGGCTCAGTCCTGGATGCGGACAAGCTCTCAGGCCTGGCACTGGCTGCCTGAGCTGCCAATTCTTGTTCTCATCTCAGCCTGTAGTCGCCCTTTCATTTGAGACTCAAAAGGACCGAACAAGAAAGAATTACATTCCCAAGGAAGCGTCCAGTTACTAGAAAGCTTTATTGTTACTACAGGTGAACCGATTCCCTTTGAAATGATCCCCAAGGACGCTTCTAGTTACTCGAAAAAAAATTGAACCTTGAAAGGATTGAAGTTTGAAAAGCTTGGAAGTTGGATTTCTCCTGGGCCACCCTGCCCTTCCCGATGGCCCATCTGTCACCTCGGCATTGGCAGTTTGAAGCTCTTGAGGTCTCAGCTGCAAAAATATTCTTGAAAGACCGTCTTCCAAACATGCTCTTCTTCGTGATAGTCACTTCCATGACTGCGTGAACCAAGATAAATATGGCACATACACACACAGGGTCTTTGTCAATAATTAAAATGATCGTGTACTGTTGCCAAATAATAGCAGGGTGAGCGCTAAAGAGCACCTTCTTTGATAAAGACCGGGCAGTGTTCCTCTGCCATGCAATCCCAGCCTGTGCCAAGATATGGGCTTGCCTTGCAACAGCAGAGCCCCAACACTCAGGCCTCATCACAATCACCAAGACTCGAGTTCCAGCGACTGTATTTCTAAGGCGTTGCAGTTTCTCGCAGAAACGGAAAAATGACGAAAAACGAAAGGTGTTTAAAATACTACAGTACTTGCCCCGATTGAGTGGCACTTGACATCCCCCGAAAAAAAGAACAAACGCCAAAACACAAATGTCTGCTTAATGCGACTGGCCTGGCGTTGACATGGCCCTGGGCAGTGTTGCACGTTGCAAGTTCCCTTCCTTTCAACTGGTTCTGCTCCTATATTCTATCTGAATCTGATCAGAGTATTTTCCATGATTTGGTCAAAAAAGAACAGTTTGCAGCAAGATAAGAATGACAATGTCTCAACCACCTTGTGGCAATAGCTAAAGTGCTGGACCACAACCACTCAAAGCCAACACAACACACAAAGGCAAAAGTGTTGTTTTGGGATCTTTTGCTTGTTGGGGTTGCCCAACTTATGCAAGAATAGATCATGCGGGCAATGTCAACATCCTGTGCCTATGGAAGCGTTTGGTTGAAGGTGTGCAGAACCAGTTTTTGGCACATGTCAATTTCAATCATTAGCAAAATGGATCTTCAAACCAATTGAAGCAGCAACGCCTGCCTCGTAAGCGTGCATACAACGACACGCTGCACTTGCAACTGAGAGCCCAAAACAAACAAGTAAAGCATAAAGCATGCATTGCTACTTGCTATTGAGATGTGATCAATGATGTCCCATCCTAGTCGCAAAACGCAGCTCATTGTTGAACCAAACGCAAACAGAAAAC
>CAXIVM010002495.1:0-11000 GCA_964035705.1 Porites rus | reverse complement strand
CGGCCTTGGCTTAGAGGAAAACGGTCTTGGCCTCAGACACAAACTCAACATCTTCTACAAGAATGAAAACTGCAGAAATGCAATTGCGCTCACGCAGGGCAGTCGGACAGTTTTCTCTCAGGGCGCTTGAAAAGTCCAGCTTGTCCGGCGTTCACTTGCTGCCGCAGGGGCGCTTCTTCCACTGTGGCTCGTGAGGCTCGTGCTGTCTTCCTTAGACACTTGCAGAAACGGGGCATACCCAAAACTTCAACAAATGTAACACCAACATGTCAAGAGTGCAGTCCGACGGACAATGTTCAACCCCAAATGCAACCAAGAGGCGAAGCAGCTCAAACTTCTCGTGGATGTGCTTCATCGCCACAGCATTGGGGTTCCTCCACCCTTGGCCCCCCTGGGCGGGGTAATTCCACAAAGAGGCAATGGAGAAATCCCTCACATAGCGCGAACCCTGCTCTGAGTAGTTCCAGAGACCGATCAAGCCCTTGGACAGTTTGACATTGACAACTTGAACAGGAACACAGAGTCGACTCAAAGAAAACTCACAAGCAAACTCACAGGGACAAGCAGCAGATGCATCCAAGGAACAGCAATGACGTTGTCTTGGAGCTGCAACCTTTGCAGGTTGCACTGCACGTCCGGCGGGAGCATCGTGATCAATGAGAAGTTGTTCTCTGGAGGCGGTGACAAAGATGATGCGGCCTTCTCCTCATCGGCAGTCTTGTCTTTGTCCTAAGTAGTCAGGTGATGGGCGCGACTTGAATAGAACGCCATGAGTCATGAATGCATTGTTGCTCGTTACTCATTACTGTAAGCCTAGTGGCAATCCATGTCCTCCAATTCTCCTTCGGCTCGACCTTCATGGGCTCTTCAGACTTATGGTCACGGTCACGGTCATAGTCCATCTTGCTGAAGGCTGTATCCCAGTCTTCTTCATCTTCTTCAACGGTCACCGCTTCATGTTCTTCCTTTGGCATCGCCTTCGCCTTCGGCTTCGGCTTGGGTGGGCCCTTCACGGATACGGATGTGGTACGTCCAAGTGGAGATTGACCTTGAAACTCCCTCTTCCACTGGTCCAGCATGTCGCACAGTTCAGTGCCAAACGCAACGGTAAGGTTGTAGGCGCAGGCTGCTGCCAACCTGAATAATAATCAGTCAGTGATCAAAAGCAGGACACCTTCATGTGACCATGCGACTATTCCCATTCCATCTGACCCAATGCCATTTCAAGTCAAGGAACCCCCAGTGCGAAGGGAGCCAGTAGCCGCAGCGAGCTTCAATGAGGTACACCAGGATTATCACCACTGCAGCGCTGCGATGAAATCCGGCGGAGCCTAAGCAAAAGGATGCATAGGAGGATATGCTCAGACTCCCCTATAATATAGTGGCAGAACAACCGGGGGAATCTAGGATGGCCTGGGTTGTATTTCCATGGGGAGGGGTATTCCCTTGGGGGCGTGTTTTTGAAATGAGAGAACCATGCCAAAGTTTATAGCGTCGGACAAGTTGTCAACGGACAAATGCAAAGTTAAACAGGATGGCCATGGACTGACATTGAAGTCGAGTTTGAAATCACGACAGGCTCTCAAGTCAAGCTACATACAACCTGCAGCAGGATCCCATGCTTGGTTCCCTTGTGGATCTTGAGATGGCTTTGAATGATGTCCCAAGCAAACTGAACAGCCTGCTTGCAGCCCTCCTGCTTGGCCATGAACTCCAAGAATTTGGAATCTTCCAGGACGTTTCCTCGACAACCAGTAACAATGAATCAGACTCAGACAGCTAACAATGACTCAGCTCACAAATGACCCAATCATACCCAATCACCATAATGTCACTTAAAAACACTTGACCAAGGCACCGTTTTTTCCAATATTCATCATCCTCGTCAAGGTCCTCGTTCTCATCATCTGCAGGGTTGTGCTTCATGATCTTTCGCAGGTCAACCATCACTTGTGTGTGTTCGCGTGCTTTGCCTCATGCGCCACAATATTGAATAGTTAGAGTGACTCAGATGTCAGATGAATGAGATTTCCCTAAGAATCACTTCACAAAGGAATGGGTCAAAGGTCACAAACAGGTTGGGACAGCAAGTGACTTGAATCGACTTTTGGGGCCTTAGGCAACTAGCGGAGTGCAACTTATGTATCACCTGTCAAACTGTCAACTGTCAACTGTCATCAACAAAACTCGCAGTAGCCAATCGTGGCCAAATGAATGGACTGTATCGTATTGATTGATTTTGGCCAAGATGCTTTTGCAAAAGCCCGGCATGAAGTCCTTGCCCTTCTTCCATCCATGAACTTAGCAACAAACTTCGAGCACTCAGCACTCAAAACAAGCACCAACTCAAAACAAGCACTGATTAATTCAATCCAAGAAGCAGGTCTTGTAGTCGCGCTCGACTCCCCAGGCAATCAGCAAGATTTGATTCGCCATAGCTCCGGTCCACAAGCAAAATCTGATCTGACCTGAATTAAATTAATGATATCATTTATCACCTGACATCATGATGGTCACATGCCCAGGGCCAGTCCGACGAGCAAGTCTGCGGCTGTTAGGGTCGCAAATCTCATGATGAAGCACAGTGCCAAGGGATCACAACTCAAAGGTCACAATTTGCGCAGAGAAAGACTACACAAAGGTGACTGGAACAGTACTGAAACAGCTTATTGCCAGCATGCTCGAATTGAGGTCCCGGACGGTCTGTCGGAGGTCGAAGCCAGATGAATCAATATAACCTAAGCTCGCTTCATGCTGCAAAAGTACGATCAAGCCCGTTGGACCACAAACCATGCAAAAGATCGATCCACCCCAAAACTCCAAATTTTCAAATACACTCGGACTTGGACTGATCAACTCACGTGGACCATGCAGCTTCCATGAACGTCAAATCTCTCAAAACTCTCCACAGACTGCAAAAAGCTGTTTTACACCACCAGAAAGTTAGATAAGGTGCTGCACAAATTAACTGTTCAATCCTTTCTTGGCAGGTGGAAACGACTGCTCTAGAGTTAGATGTCCGTCTTCGTCACCGATTTACATGTCATTCCTGCTTGAGAATCTGAAACTGAATCCAGCCTGCCATAGGACACGAATCCTAATTGCATGGGCGGCGTGCTTGAATTATCAGCCTGTAGCCGCGCACAAAACATCACCGTGTTCAACTGTGTGTGTGTGGCGATGTGTGGCCCAAGTCATCATGTTCAAACTCTAAGTGCATCACTTCCAAATGGTGCTGGATGGAAATCAAGGCTGCGAGTCGCCGCAAGTTCTCTCTAGCTTGAAAGGTGGCTTTCTCAAACTTTCTCTTGCTCCCAGAAGTGTTTGGTAGCACCGGGTCAGCAACTCCCAATCTTTGAAAAGCCATTCGGAGGCCATCCAAGAGCCTTTCTCTTTTCAGCAGGCGAGTGTCCAAGTCCAAGTCCAAATCTTTCAACTCCAGTCTTTGTTGACCTTTGACCCTGGACATCGTCTCATTGGCCATGAAGCCCAACGTGCTCAAATTGAGGCCCCCGACAGTCCGTCGCAGGTCAAAGCCACACAAAGCAGCTTAGCCTGGCACGCTTCACGATGAATCATTATGAAAAGACCGAACGAAGTCCTTTGCACAGGCTGATCTATTAATTACGTCAAAGGTCGAAGTCCTCTCGATCTACAAAGTCCGTTGAGGTCGGTCAAAGTCTGTCTACTATGTCGGTGTTGGGGTCGACTAGAGAACTGAAATGTTTTGCATCTATCATGTCATTCCATGCAACACGCCATGAATCATGAAGCCCAATGTGCTCAAATTGAGGACCCCGACAGTCCGCCGTAGGTGGAAGCCACACGATATCCTGGCAAGCGCGATCACGGTCCGTTGCAGCTTGAGACTCATGCCCGTCGAGGTCGATCGATGTCCGGCGATGTCAACGATGACCAATGTCCGTCGTACTCAAAACAATGAAACATGAAGAGCTGCCAGCAGTCTTTTGCGCTCAGGGCCATTCAGGGCTCACTAGTTGATTCCATCCGCTAGATTCCAAAGACTCAATCATTTGACTGGAGTCGATTAAAAGCCCCAAAGTGATCTAGATCAGGTCCGTATCTTGCAAGTCCCAGTCCTCCACTTTGGATAATGGGGACCATTGGGGGCCGTTTCAACCAATAAGGATTCAAAGCCATTGGAGACCATTGACTCTGAGATCTTCCTCACATTGGCATCACATTAGAGCTCAAAAGGCAATCGAGGGGGTCTCAGAAATGTCCGGAGTCGTGTCAAAGCCGAAATCTGTTCCTGAGTTTCACATACGCACTCATTGACATATCATTGTTCGTGTGCAACAAAACTCCAATACTCTAAAGACAGATCATGAGCCAGGGCACAATCAAGGCCTCCAAGTTCTTGATAAAATTCTCCCTGCAAGGATCATCTTCACCATCTTCATTGCGGTCATCAAAGTACCGTCCGTCATCCAAATCGCCTAAGAGAATTTCTTGGCCTGAGTGCAAGCTGACTGACTTCCAATCTGATGGTCAACAATTGAACAGTCCGACGGACAGGCAGAATGCAAAATCGATGGGCAGAGATGGAGGAACTTCCAAAGCAACGGACTAGGAATGATCTTAGACTCATTAGCCCATTGAACATACAGTCCAACGAGAAAAATCACTTAAAGTGACTGAATCTTATGCGCTCCAGCTGGTCGATGATGAGATCAAGGGAGTTGATGACCGCCTGCAAAGCCGTGCGAGTTCGATGGGACGATGGGGAACATAAACTTCAAGTTGAAGCTTACCAGCTGGCCTCAAACTTTTGCTCAGCAGAGAAAGGGGGCATGCTGAAGTCCGGCGAGAAAGGTCAATGTCCGTTGGGTCCGGAGGGTTTGAGTCAAAAGCTGCGGTCCAATGGCAAATGAGAAGGCTACTGGTACTACCTGCCACAATACTATTAAAGATCATTTTGAGCAAAAGAAAAACTCCAGAAACATGCCAGGCAGACCTCTGTGTTGATGAAGATGAGGTAGAATGAAGCACAGCAACAGCAGCAACAGCAGTAAAAATAGGATGTCCGGCGAAGCTATGTATTATGAATATCCCAGAGTCAATTTTTATCCAGAGTCTGATTTAAAAAAATGCTGATACTCATCATCTCGAACTGCTCCTCGCGATGCCCATAGTCCTCCTCCATAGGCCCTTGGGAATCCAGATTCCCACTCTCGGCATCCTTCAACTCCTGCACAAGCTCCGCCATGACCTGTGTATGCCGCTTCTCTTCCTCGGCAAGCCCTTGCTGGAACGAGGCCTTCCACGAAGAGAACTTTTGACCCTTTTTCTCCATCTCCTCTTTGATGCGGACAGCACGATTCAGCGTCTTGCGTTCCTGATTTAACTGCCGCTGTCGCTCTTTCAACTCTTCCCTCGGGTCGACCCGGACCATCTGTTGAATTTCCGGTGCAACCTCCACAACCTTGCCCTCTTCGATGCTTTTCCGCATGGCTTCCTTCAACTTTGCATTCTCTGCACGCAAAGCACTGTCCGCCGCAGAGGATGACGGTGAGGACCCAGATGATGACCCGACTACTACCTTTTTGCCGTCGTAGCCGTAGAAGACGATCTGGTTGTCTGCCTTCTCGGTTTTCTCGGTCGTCTCCTTGCCCTTCTTTTTTGCCTTGGAGTTCCACTCCCATGTCTGATCTCCCGACCACTTCTGGTACCCCTGGAAAGCGCGTCCTTGACCCTTCCATGACATCACTTGTTTGAGTCTGCCGATGTATTCCCTTCTCGGGCTATCAAGGGACAGAATACGATATCTTGGTCCAGAATGATGATTGTGCAGGAAATCTCTAGCCTTCTTCAACTTCTGAAGAAAAGAGGGGCTGAAGATCCGGGCTCTCCGACACCTCCGCAAGACAACCCGTGCCTTGCTCCTCTTGGCGCGCAAGCGCCGGTGCCAAGATGGGCTCTTGGCCGCCACCACCGCAATGGCAAGCTCGGGGTGGCAAACGAAATGTCGAACCGTTTGGTTCTGGGGCCTCAAATCTACTATCTAAGCTAACTCGGGCCCTATATAATATACATACATATATATACATATAGTGTGTGTGTGTGTTGTCATGTATGACCGGAACCTGAACTGATTTGTGCTTGGATGTTGGACAATGTTCGCTTGTATTTCTGCAGGATTGTTCGTCTCAGGGCTTCAAAAAGACTAAGACCTTAGAACCGTTCTTCAAATGCTGTTAGGTACCGGTGACGAGGATGTCGACCATCTGTTGCCAAAGATTGCTCCAGGGTTTGTTGAGGCGTGGCATCTCTTCGAAGGACTCCCTCCTCGAAAGGCTCATCTAAGCTCCATACTCAGCGGCCGACGGCAGCATGAGCAACACCGCTTCCACCTGGGACATACCAGCAGTTCCTAAAGGGTGAGGCTATAAAGCTCCCAAGTTTCGTCTGCTTGCCGTCTCAACACCAACAAAACAACAACATCAACTCCGCTCAACTTTCGAACGGAAGCTGAATACGGTGGGTGTATCATGGCGTA
This sequence comes from Porites rus, assembly GCA_964035705.1. Taxonomy (NCBI): domain Eukaryota; kingdom Metazoa; phylum Cnidaria; class Anthozoa; order Scleractinia; family Poritidae; genus Porites; species Porites rus. Next base: position 4,480 of record CAXIVM010002495.1, on the reverse strand, counting down.
TCATGGTATATCCTGTACCTAGTAGTTGATGCACGGATCACCGGTGGACTCGGAAAGTGACCGGAAAACACCTCCAGGCGGAAAGTTGGATAAGAAGATGTTGTTGATAAAGTTCTCAGTGTGTCTAATTGCACTCTCCATGTTCTATACATGGTCTCCCAAAAATGCCAATCAGTTGTGCTCAGGCTTTTTGCTAGCTAGATAGAAATGTACGAGACGACATATTTGGGCCAAACACATCACCTGTACTTCAACATCCTTCTTGCGTCCATCAGTCAAAGACCAATATAGCTCAACCAAACATTTGGAAACAAACAGTGCCGTTATGACCAAACCTAACCTATTTGCCACTGCCCAACGGACGGTTTCGTCAGATTTCGCCCCGGACGGAGCAGCAGCTTCGCAAGAGCAGTGCCAACTGATACAAGCCTCCAGTGCGCACGGAGCCATCTGCCCCAGCCAACACAGAAAACTCCGTTTCGGTCCAGGTGGCCAAAACAGATTTGGATGGTGTACATCTTGATTCATGAATGTATCTTGAGGCCCTGTGGAGCTTTCAGCGAATAGGATTGTCCTGCACCCCTCTGGCACTCTGCGAAAGCGAACCAACGCATGGAAATTATGTACCATCCTCAATGTGAATATATTAGTCTATGGGTCTATCTTGATTGATCCCCGTGGTGATCATCCAATCACCTCAGTACCATCGATTGTGGTGCGCTCCAACGGCGTTTCACCAACTGTGCCTTTGATTCTTTTTTACGATTTTTCAGCCTCAGCAGCATACCCTGGTGATACCGCTGCAGCATACTCCATCTGACTCACCCACTTTGGGCCTGTGCGGTCAGCGCGTGCGCGGCGCACGGCCAAAGAGGTGACACCCGCATCTTTCCCTCGAACGGCCGGTGGACTGGCGGAACCGGTGAAAAGTGGGGGTCCAACTGGAGGTAAAAAACGACTTACTGTAGACTAGTAACATAAAACCTGAGATAAGGAAAACGAGATGAACCCTGACATTGCGATTTTCCTCGGGTGTGAACTTGGTGAGTTCCCCAAACATGACAAGTAGGAACAAGGACGCTACTAGGAGCAAAGGGCATCGCTGCTAGGAGCAAGGACGCTATTGCATACTCAATCGACTTGTTCAGGTTCATGTGAGTCATGCTCATTTGGCTCTGAGCGCCGCCACAGTCGAGTATGGGGACAGGGTGCTAATCGAACAACATGGAGGTCCCAACTTGCTAGTTTCTGGGACTGTTTCTGGGTTGTATCATGTTTGAAGCACAATCACATACCTTGGGAGTCCAAGACAAAACAACGGTCTTTAGGGGACCTCCAAAAAAACATGTCTTTTACTTCAGTTGGGCAAAGTCTTTGGACTTCAGTCAGTTGAGCGCATACCTTTGGCAAAATCCAGGCCCCACTGGATGGCCCCCGGACGGCGTTTCTTGGCCGGGGCGGAAGGCGGAGCATCCTGAGTGCTGATGCAACGGGGCTTCAATCCCATCCTGAGAAGGCAGTTACAAAAAACATTCATTGGAAAGAGCCGTTTTCTAAATTGAAAAAAGGCAAAACAAACAAGTCCAAAAAAATCAACCCAAAAGTCAAATTGAAACAAATCAGAACATTTCAGAAAGTCAAAATTGGCAATTTGCAAAAATCCGACTCTTTTGACTTTGTTTGCGACCTTTTATTTTTTGACATTTTTCGACCTTGTTTGACTTTTTTTTTTGACTTTTTGTTGACATGTTGTTCGACCCTCTTTTTGCCTTTTTCGAGTGGTTAACCTTTTTTTGACGGTTTTTGATGTTATTTCTTGTTTGACTGCTTCGAGTTGTTTTTTGAATTTGCTTTTTTGACTGTTTTTTGTCCTTTTTTTCTGACTTTTTCGATTTTATTTGATTGATTTTTTCGAGCTGTAGTCTATGGTTGACGTTTTTGTTGACTTTTGTTGACGTTTTTTTTACTGTGTTTTGACTTTTCAATTTGTTTTTTGTTTACTTAGACTTTTCCAGTTGACTTTGTTGTGACTTTTCTCGACCTTCTTTTAAATCAAGGATTCTGGCCTTACCATATGATAGTTGTTTTTTAAATAAAGTTTGAGCCTCCAAACCCACCACAACCACCTTCTGAGGATGTAGTTGGAGCCCTAGGGTAGCACAAAATAGAACAGGTAAGCATCCAACACTTTCGAAACCCAAACCAAGTCTCTTCTGTGAGCGTTTGCCATATCTAACTCATCAAACATCAAACACGTTTATTGCCATATGGGCCATATGTTTATTTTTTGTGACCGTCAAAGAGTTGGACCATTTCAACCAAATGTTCTCTAAAGGTGGAAGGCTGCGAGTAGTACTTGCAGCGCTGGGTGATTAGCTGTCTCAGTTGTTGCTCTCCTGCGCTGGCCACAAACTGGGCTGTTTTGCACAAAGGCCCAAACGGCAATGCCGTGCCTTGCTTCCGCAGCTTTCGACAAGAAAGACACCAAAACATGTTGTTTGCCACCAAATAGAGTCCACATATGTTTGCCCCATCGGAACATATGTGTTGTAATCTTATTTGTCTCCAATCCGTTCCGAGCAGTCCTTGGGGAGGGTTATGTACATTTTAATATATATATATATATATCATATACTAATAATACAAACATATGTGTAAGTGTATATATATATACATGTCGTACATACATATATATATATAAACAACATCTGAGTATAAATATACTAGTCTAACTACTAATGTATAAATGTATACACATTTTCATCTATGTATAAACACATTGTACGCACATTGCTTCGGACGTCCCTCGCTGTCCTCATCGTCAGCGCCTCCGTGCGCGGCGTCGGACACGGCCCACTCCTCGGGAGCGGAGCGACTTCGTCCTGACGTCGACCCTTCGAGTGGAAGGGTCGGGGAGAGTGGAAGTGGACAAGAAGTGCGCAGTCGATGTTTTAACAGAAAAGAAGCAAAAGGGCCCCCTATACCTGAAGTATAGTATAGTAGCAATAGCACACCCAGGTGGATTGTTTGCTCGGTCGGCGATGGGTCTGCAAACTTGATGAACATGGTGCTGGAGCCGCAATGGATGATACGAAATTCGCACTTACCTTTGCCACTGAGAAGTGCGGTGGGGTCCTTCCAAACCAATGTGAAAGGATGTGAAAGGACTAATTCAATTATGAATAGCAACCGATGTAAACATCTAAGGCCTGGTCAAAGCCAGATCTTCTCCGAGAATCTGCCCTCATGTCGTCCGTGCCGAGACTTGTCTTAAAGGATCTTCCAAGATCTCTTCTAGACTCCCCAAAACAAACAGAGCACCCCAAGGCATGTGCTGCAAGACCTTGGGTGTGAAGAAAGAAAGAGGCCCACCATGGCCCACCGATCCAAGTGTTTCTTCGGGGAAGTGCAAGATGTTGTTTGGGCACACAGAACCCCCGACACTAGATCAACATAATATACAAATCCTACAAATGTATAAATATATACAGATTGATAATCTGATAGGTCAGCATAGGCCCCCTCCAAGCCCCACACATGCCATGCAGGAAGGTCCCGCAGGAGCCTGGGTGACGCAACACAGGAGCCCGGGTCGGGCGGAGGAGCCTGGATCGTCTGTCGCTCGCTAAATATGTGCAGCATGGGCCAGAAGCTTGACAAATCACCGGGCAATTTATCCTGGTTCTAATAAAAAAATAGGGAAGGGAAATCAACATGACATGCCCTGGCCCCCACAATTAGGGTTCAGGCCACATCTATACACGGTCCTATCTCCAGTGAAACTAGAACACATCTGGGACCCAAAACCTAAAGCTGCATTTAGCAATCCCTGGTTCTCTCGTAGTTTCTCAGGGTTCCTGACAAATCTGGTACCCCCATTTTTGGGGTGCAAAATCCGTCAACCCAACCCATCTCAAGTTCCGCAAACCACCCACCTTGAAAAGCTCTGGCTCAAGTTTGGCACCTCCGAATCACCTGCCGGATTCGTCGAAGCGAATCCGTGCGGTGGCGGTGTATTTCCGGTGGTGTCCAATGCCGGAGCATCTCAGAAACCTCACTGATCTCCAATACTCTCTGGAAGGTCCAACAAACACTCAATACATGTCATGTCGTACCACGATGGGACGTACCGCACACCGCGATAAGACCAGCGTACCAGTGCGGTTCCAAGCGCTTGCGTGCGGTGCCGACGTGCACACCAAGAGCCAGCACGTCGGCCATTGGTCTAAGTCAAGACTGCTGGATGTTCGTCCTGCACACAGAATTGACAATCTAGCCTAGATATATTGTTTAATGTGACCGTGACCTTTTTTTTTGCAAGACTGGTGGCCAGTTGACACTCCTAGCACAAGGTCCAAGACTGAGACTGGGAGGAGCAGCATACAAGAAACAGCTGGTTGGTGGTTTCAACTCACTTGAACAAAATGAGTGAGTGGGTATCAGTGAGCTCAATGGGTTCAGTTTTCCCAAGTAAAGGATA
>CAXIVM010002494.1:119519-160841 GCA_964035705.1 Porites rus | reverse complement strand
GGAACCGGCACATCCGAACGTTGAGGACGGTTTCGTGAAAGACATCTAGATATAAGACTTTCAATCTTTGTTAAGATACCCAATTTGTGTTAGGGGATGGGTGCAGTGTATTGTTCAACGTAGTTGAGACGCTGTTTTCTGGTGCTCCAAGAGGTGTCTGCTTCTGATATCCCTGCAAATTCCGATACAGGAAGCAGGGCAGCAGGAGCCAGAGGTGCAGCGCCTGCGAGAGGGACATGGAGAGGGAGGCGTGGCATGGTTGCGGACCGAGTTGGAGGCCAAGAGCACTTCCGACCTGCGGCAGCTGTGCGCTATGTTGGGGCTGCCGCAGAGGCGCGACGGCAGAACCCTTCGGAAGGAGCAGCTGCTGGAATCCATAGTGGAGAGTTTCTCATCGCAGGAGGGATGGAGTCAGGGTATGGGCGTAGAGCGGTGTTGAACTTTGCACACAAGCTGTTTGTGTTGAAGTAGGTGTTGGCTAGACTCGATAGTGGAAAGCTGCGCGTCCCTGACAGGAACCGGTACATCCGAACGTTGAGGACGGTTTCATGAAAGACATCTAGATATAAGACGAAACAGACTTTGGTTAAGATACCCAATTTGTGTTAGGGGATGGGTGCATTTAAGGAAATTTGCTTTAAGCTAGGTGTTAACTTTTTTAGAATAGGTGTCAGCATAGAACTCCATCACTGAGTCAGAGAGGTGAGTGGAAGTCTCCTTTCTGCGCACTTATCCTTGGTATGGAGAACGCCCGGTCAGTCTTGGCACGCGCGGACCTGCGCACCACGCAGAGAGACTAGGTCAAGCTGCCTGCCACAGGGATAAATTAACTATATAGCAGCCTAGTAGTCTGGGCACGCGCGGACGGGCGTGCCATAGGGAGCGCCAGCCAGGTCAGATAGTTTTAGTTTCAGCGTAGGAAGTTTGAAAATTTTCTTTTCTTTTTGGAGAACAGTAAGATTCCACGCAGTATGTAGCGAATACAACACATCCTTAGTTACTTCATTAATTGTAATTTTTTGACAAACGCATTGAGGTGCGCGTCTTGCCCAGCAACCCGGGAAAAGTATGAAGAAATAAATATTCTGCGTCGTATTGTTTTCATGTGGTACACACCAAATTCACCCACACACACACTCACTGCACACACGCACACACGTCAGTCAGGTTGAATTTCTTTGCATTAAGCTTCCAGCATTCAGCATTCAGTCAACCGGTTGATTGTCAATTATACAGCGCACATACATAGAGTACTGTAGTCAACTAGAAGCGACCTTAGGGGCGCTCAACGTTTTTGCGGATCAACTTTACATGCTCTCGTTGTCACTGTGCTGCTATTTGGTCGCCCTGTGCGTTTCATTAGCTGGCTCTGAGAAGGCTCGAAAAGAGGACGGTCTTGTTTGCAAGCAGACATGGCTTGCGAAGAGCTTTGTGAGGGCGAACCGTCTTTTGTTCTGGTGTGGGCCCCACCTCAGCAGCAAGAGCTCCTGCCTCTCTTCCTGAAGCCAATGTTGGAATGGCCCCGGGAAGAGTTCGACTTTTTTGCGGACCACACCTTCGAACTTGTCAAGGAATGCTGCGTGCAGTGTGAGAAGCTGGTTGGATGCTTTGCCAAAAAAATGGCACTGCGCAAAATGCAGCTCTTGGCCGTCATGGTGCGCGCGTTCAGCTTGTCCATGTCAAATGACCCGCCAATGGATCTAGGGCCTGAGTGGGTGAGGTCTAGTCCTTGCGATGGTCTTTGCTCTTTACTGGATCGCCTCTACTATGCTGGTTACACCGCGCGCAGGTTGGCAGCCCTCCGGAAGGATTTGGGCAGCGCCGTGGCAACTTTGAGGAAGTACCAGGTCCTGTTTGGTGTGGACGGGCTGCTCTCAGACATCCATGTGGCGTGCTATAGTATTTTGGACGACATCCGCTTGGGCATCATTGGTCTTGAGAATGACCCAGACAGCCCTTACTATTCTCAGGAGGTATAAACTCTTCTGCTCAAGCCTAGGTCCTTAGAAGTGTTTTGGCCCATGGCTTTGGGCAATCAGAGCCTGTTGGTGATTCAACATGGCGCTTTGAAAGAAAGCAGTGTAGCGTTTATTTTGCCACCGTTGCAGTTGATTGAAATTACATGCGATGTGTTTGTTTTGCATCTGAGACGCCTGCGGCTCGCTTTTTGAAAGGACTCAAAAAATTCCATCTAGTTCTGCTGTAGAGCTGCTGTGGGACGTTTCTTGAAGCATTTTTTGATGTGGTGGCAACCATTCAGACTTGGACTTGGCCTCAGGCATGATTTGGATCGTGCGCAAAACAGTGACAGAAACCAGGTCATCTCATTTGTGTAGAGTCTATGCCATGTCATTCACAACCAGTTGTTGGCTGTAACGCCCCTCCATTGCACTCCAATGTCCAGCGATTTGAGCTTGCCATCAGATGTGGCATCTGAGGAGGCGCGCTGTCTAAGAAAGATGATGCGTATCGTTTTTCTTGTTTTGGTGGTTCAGATTTGTTTCATTGCGAGGGTTTTCTGATTGCAGCTTCACATTGCAAGGCGCTTGACGACGCAAGCGCTGGTGATTCAGACGTGGAGTTGCCTCCGGATGTGGACGACGATCGCCCTTCAGGTTTGACAAGCCATTGCAATTGCAAACTGTCTTGCCATGCGAAATTTGATGAGGCTAGTGTGGAGGTCTTTCGTAGTGAACAGTTGAAGGACTTGACTCGCCGCCAGCAAGAGACTTTCAACAAGGTGAAGAGATTTGTCGATGAACTGCCAGACAAGACCAGCAGGATTGCTTGGGCCATTGGCGGCCAAAAAGTGTGTAGGCCCTTTTGGGAACATTACCATGCAGTTGGCCACAGTGTCATGGATGAGTGGGTCAAGCTGGCCAAGAATGGCCACGCCGCTTTGCCAGAGAAAGGCGCTCGACTCCCTCGCTCCAAACCAAAGACTGACGAAGTTGACGTGTGGTTCCTCCAGATTTACCAGGGGTTGGCTGAGCCCACGCCTATGGAGCGCGATGACGGTGGATATCAGCATGTGGAGGAGCTGCCAGATTTGGCCAACCAACATGAAGTGGTGAACGACATTAACCACCCCTTGTATGCCTTGTCGGTGGGCCTAGGCTCTGATGGCCACACAGTTCCCAAAAGGTACCTAAACCAGTCGGATGTGAACTCTCTTTGGCACGCATACGAGACGCAGCACCTGGACCAGGCCCATGTCAGCCGAGACACGTTCCGGAAGGCTTTTCAGCGCAACTGGAAGAAGTTCCTCCTTTTTAAAGGAGGAGTCAGATGCAATGTGTGCGCAGACTTTGACGAAAGCAGGAAACATTGCTTGACCAAGCTGGAGCGGCAGGAGATAGACGCCCAGAAACAGCGCCACCTGGACCGGTGCGATGCTGACCGCTCGGTCAATGTTCGGGGAAACCGGCTCTCTGCCCTTGAAAGCACCTACACTCCACAGCATGCCGGCAGCTCGGCTATCAAGATCCTAGCTCTACCTGCGCACACGACCCCCTACAATGTTGAGGTGCAGACACTCAAGCAGCATTACAAAAAATTTTTACTCCAGAACCATCCGGACAAGACGTCCGAAGGCGATGAGGAGACGGTGAAGTTTCTGACGCGCGCAGTGCCAGAGTTCCTCCGCTGGCGGCCAGCCGAGGACGCAGAGGCACGAGAGCGTCGCGAACGGAGGAGCACAGGCTCCGCAGACGCCTACACCAGCGGCGCCACTGGTGGCTATGCACCGCGGGATGGAGCTGGCAGCGGCGAGTCGTCGTGGGAGCGTCAACCAGAGGGCGACGCCGCTGCTTCTGCGTCGTCCGGAGACGCAGGAATTTTTGCGCCTTGCAGCGGAGCGCCACACTGTGGAACTTGGGAGAGCCGGCGTGGGCGGTTGGCCGAAGGAAAGCAGATGGAATATCTGTTTCTTTATGCTGCCGAAGCACACTGTGTACCCTGCCTTCAGTTCTACGCTCCGCGCGTCAACGTGCACTGCAAGTCCTGTCGCAAGAACGCTCGTGCCTGGGCAGAACAGAGGAAAGACCAGGTCCTGCCGCCCGAGCTGGATGCCTGGTTGTCTAGCGTGGGGCTATGACTCCATCTCTCTTTGCGACGCACAGGTAGCGGACGCTGTACTGCGGATGCACTTGGCGTGGCAGTGACGTGGGACAAGGACGCGATTCTGCGGAGAGGTCTGGCGAAGATAAAGTGTGCGGAGTCTTGTTGACTTTTGTTTGCTTTGTGTTCCAGACTTCTTGTTGACTTTGTCTTCCAGACATTCATGTTTCTTTGCGCAAGGTGGCTGTGTCGGATTTGCTTCAGGGACTGTTCAGACGAACTGCGCAACGGCTCAAGACAGGAACCAAGACGCGAAGCCGACGTCGACGTCGTTCCGCGGACACGTGAGGTGTTTGCGCGTCATGCCGCTCTACGAAGATGTCTTCGCGGAGCCGGAGTATCACCTCTACATCGGACTGACGGTGTCACAGAAGCGAACTTTGGAGGAGGGAGGCACCATCTTCGGGTCCTACCAAGGACGCTTTGGTTTGCGACGCAAGCCAACAGAGGTGCCTTGTACGTTCTGACTGTGTAGTTTCTTTTTTTTCCTCACTTCTCTTCCCCTCTTCCCCAAAAATTAGACAAACCCTCGCCAGATCCTTGAGATTGGCGCATCGAGGCTGTGGCACGATGCATCGACACGGATGCTTCTGTCTGGGAGCAAGGCCGCAGGCGTCCGCTTGTCGAGTCATACGAGGAGGTGAAGGCCTATGAGATAGTGTTCACTGGGGTGGGAATGAACACTCTACTGGTCATTTGTCATATTTGAATTAGGTGTTCTTTTTCTCACCTTGATAACCATATAATTGTAGCTTGAGTCGTTCTATCCGTACAGTGCCCCTTCTCTGTGTCTCTGAGGTGAACGACGTTCTGGAGTGCGTCGACGCAAATCGAGGTTGGTGGCGCCTCAAAAGTGGACTCAAAGCCCGCGGAGTCAGTATGGATGACGTCGAGCTTTTTACGGTGAACCTCGACGAGGGCGTGAGCGGTTAGGCCGCGGCGTTTAGAGGTCGGCGGACGAGGACGTTGTTTTACGGAGTCGTCATACTGGCGGACGCTTTTTTTTTGGCGAGCCACGAGGACGTAGTCTTGCGGAGTCGCGGCACGGATGCACACGCGTGAGCAAAAGTGGTCGTTGAGGGCGAGCGGGGGGGACCTGAGACTTTGCTGTTCCCTCATGTTAGCTTGCAGCCTGTGCAAATGCTTCCAATAGCAAGTCTCTGGTTACGTCGGAGTGCTCCAGAGTGCCAACTGCACAAGGCTGCATCAGAGCACTGGACGTACACGCCTCAGACTTCTGAAGCTTTCCCTCGTATATTAGCTATGTTTTCAGGCTTTGAAGCAAACACCCTGCTCGTGCATTTTGTAGGGGCTTGATTTGCCACGCCTACGACTGAGGTTGCCGATGAGTACAAGCCGGCGCGGACCTGAGCCAGAACAGGTGTTTCTCACTGTATACCACGCCTACGACTGAGGTTGCCGATGAGTGCAAGCCGGCGCGGACCTGAACCAGAACAGGTGTTTCTCACTGTATAGACTTCTACCTGTGCATGTCGCTGCTTTTTGTCGCTGTTGTAGGTAGTTGTGCTTCGGATTCCGGCAGCTTCTAAGCAGGCATGGAGAAGTTAATATGTTCTTCAGAGGTATGCACACATCAAGAAATCGACAGGGTCTAAGATACATATGATACACGTAAGGCACCCGACGTGGACGCTGTTCTGCGGAAGCGTCGCGGGGAGTGCATCGCCCATATCTTTTCAACCACTGCAAGAAATGTCTACTATGTGTATTTACATAGCCAATAGACAGTCTTGGGCACGTTACCCTCGCTGCATTCCTTGTAGAGTCTCTGGCGACCATGGATAGATCCGTCGCCTGGGCGCAAATTGTGGCTACCGAGTGGACAAGCCAAAAGAAGATCGGGCATCTGTTACTGCGCATGACTGCGGGGGAACTGCACTTGCGTTGTGGTTCGGAAGTGAAAGAGAGACGACTGCAGCGTTTGGGCCATGGCGTTGCCAAGGTGTGCTTCAGCATTGAGGGCACAGAACAAGTATTGAAGCTAGTGCCGAAAGCTGGTCAAAATAGGCAAGGATGGCACAGTGGAGGCCTCAATGATCCAATTGCCGAATTCAAGGTGTGGAAGATGGCTTGGGCAAAGCGCGAGTCTCTGCGACCTCACCTGCCTTACTACTCAGAAGCTTTTTATCTTGGAGGCATATTGGATGGGGAGTTGACTTATCTTCGAGGCACGTTGGATGGGGAGTCGATGGGGCCCGACGTCGAGGCTGGCGCCATGATCTGCACGCGAGCCGCCAGGACTGTGGAAGATATCTTCCGGCTACCGTTGGTGGGGTAAGTGCTTCCAACTTGTCGGTTTTTTCCTGGAGTTCGGTTTATGCCTCTGGGACGCCAAGGCAGATAACTTTGGGATCAGCGTGCGCGATTCCGACTTGTTGCTGGTGATAGATGTCTGGCCTATTCGGGAAAGGGAACAGCAGAAGCCAGATGGCCTCTTTATGCGACAAATGGCGAACCAATTTTGCGCACACTTTCGCGCCCAAGTCCTGCCCCTGGCGCATACTTCTTGGCAGCCACATTTGGAGAAGGTACTGCAAGCGATTACAGCCGTCTTCGCGCACAATCCCACTCGGACGACCTTGCATGGCGAGTGGAGGCAAGCAAGCGGATCGCCCTCTTCGAGAGTGTGACAGCGAATCGGTTGGTCCGGTTCTGCGCGTGTTTTGTTTTCATTTTCTGCGCTGAGAGATTCTAACATTGATGCTTTGTTTTCATACATGTATTCACTTCATGGTCTGCGCCGATTGCTTTGTCTGAACAGGCTGACCGCAGCTACGATCGCTGCAGCAGTGCAGGAGGTTTTTGCGCCGGTGACTCAGTCCATCGCCGACGCTGAGCGCCAAGCCGCGGCAAGAGAGGCCCGGACAGCGGCCGCCCAGGCACCGACAGCGGCCACCCAGCCCGCCCGGCCGGCGGCAGCCAAGACCGCCCGCGTCGAGCGGCCGCCAGATACACTGTCTGGCAGACGCGGGGCTGGACAGGCAGCGGACAGCTGGGTAGGATCCACGAAGCGGTTGCAGACAGACGAGCTTGGGACAAGTCGCATCGTGTCTCTACGAGTCTGCGCGATGCTGAATGACAGGTCTGGTGGAACTTCTGTCCAGAGCTATGATGTCCTTGGCTTGGTGACGAACGAAGACGTGATGGAGAATTCCACGGAGAAGCAAGTCTTCTGGGTCAATGTTTTGGTCAAAGATCCAGCACTGCCCGGCGAAAGATTTGACGGGGGGCTACGCATGGAGATTCACATGTGGCCGCTGCTCGAGGTGAACGACGTCCGACCACAAGTGGAGGCAGGGTGTTTGGTGGCGACTCACTGTTTCTACGTGAACGAGAACTTGCTACCTGTCTTTTGGGATCGCTTGGTCACCAAGAGTTGGGGAGCAGACTTGCAGGCGTTGGAGACTTACACTGTTACAAATCTACAACTTCAGGGCCTCTTGTCAGAAAACTCCTATCGCTTGCTGCGAGCAAAGCAGGAGCGGATACACGTGGATCCAAATATGCTCGGATGGTACAACAAGCGGGGTTGAGCTCTGCGCGCAAGGTCGCTCACGCAGGACCCCGCAGTAAGACGAGAGAACAAAGAGAAGTTGACCACGACGTGTGGCAGAAGGAAGATTTGACCGGCAAGAGACAACAAGCCCAACTCCCTGCTCACATACATAAGCCGCTGATGGTCTCTTGGCAACAAAGTATACGCAAATGCACGTATTCTTTTCTCTTGATCTTTTTCTTGGCTGCAGATTCTAACTTGTTCATGCCAGCGTCCACGCGGTTATTTGGCTGAGGCATTGCTGGAGAACTTGCATGGACTTTTGCCTTGGGAGCGCGCCGTGCCAGTCCAACCAGTGCAGATGCTCCTGCGCAACGAAAGAGGGCTTAGCAAGTTCGCCCAGCACGCAAAAGCGGTGGAGCTCAAAGAATTTATACCTGACGACTGCTTCTTGCAAGATGAGGAACGCTTGGAGTATGGCTTCTCTGTCACGGGTCTGCCCAAGGTCATAGCCGGATTGCGCACATGGTTGTGGAAGAAGACCTGTCCTCGCTGTGAGATGGACAACCTTGAGAACCCGCACGCGCATTGGAGTCGAAGCTATGGTCTGCAGGACTTCTTTCTGTCCGAGACGGAAATCGACGTTGCGGCAACGCAGACGACACTACAGGCTGCGATGGAAATTGCCTTTGTACAGTTGCAGAAAGCCAAGGCAGCGTAGCCGAACTCACCGCCGACCGCCCGTAAGTGGTGGCGTGCCTGACCGACCGGGGACGTGGACGTCGTTCTGCGGAAGCGTTCCACGGTCGGCGGCCGCGTGAACCGAGGCGCAATGACGCCCGCTCGGCTGCATTCGCTGGCGCGACAAACCTGCCGGGGATGTGGACGCAGTTATGCGGAAATGTCACATGGTGTGCCAAACCTAGTAGATTTCTCGACCAACAGCATCGCGAAGAGTCCTGCTTCTAGAGTTATGCCTGTCTATGTTTGTTGTTTCTTTTGTTTTGTTCTTCGTTTGTGCTTAGGTACTTGCACGTCCTGCTCTCAGTCAGCACTTGCGTCTGTGATCGCGTTAGGGGCGCAGAACTGTTTTTACGCTGCCACTCTATTTAATGTGTAGCAGGTTCAAGACGTACGACGCTTTGGTTAGTGACACTGGCTCAGACGTGAAAGCCTGCTGACTTATACACACATATATATATACATATCTGTGTTTCAGGTTTGAGAGATATATTTATATATTTCTATGAGGTTTGTATGTACATATGTACATGTCTATATTTATGGTACCAAACAGCCTTGTTGGTACTCTCATATAGCCACTGATGACGGAAACCTATCTAGCGGCGAAGCACCAGCGCTTCGTGCAAGAACTTGGAATCAGAGAGAAGCTACCTGCGATAAGACTCGAAACCGTGGTCGAGGCTTGTGAGGCCCTTAGCTGTCTTGAAGCGAAGTCTGATGAGTTGCTGTCTTTGAACACGTGGGACATGCTGCGAGCCTTGGACGAGCTGCAAACTTGGAAGCAACAGACCCAAGCAGAGGCCAGCAGGCAGTTCGAGAGCAAAATGCAACGTTTTTTGAATAAGATCTTTCCATCTCCCGTGCCGCCACGAGAGATCGGTTTGTTTGCGGTGGACAGAGTCACGCAAGCAGTGGGATCCAAGTTAGGTGATCGGACGCAAGAAGAACTGCAACTGGAATACCGAGATTTTATGGCCTGGCGTCAGGTCTTGGGAGGGAAACCTCCGGAAGAACTGAGCAAAGAACATTTTTGGACGCCTCAGAAGCCTTTCAATGTCTTCATTGACCGCAGGCAAGACAGGCCACCCAGCGCAAGCAAGGTTCTCCCCAGACCTAGTACCTCCAAAAAGCAAACTGGTCCCAAGCCTAGTGTTTCCAAGAAGCGAAGTTTTATCGATGTGCGCGAGGACCCCGCCAGGAGTTGCGCAGGCGAAGACCCCAGGATGGGACCTTCGAGCGCGACCTGTCAGAGAGACACGGCACGGGGAGACGTACTGTCATCCAACTGCCAAGCTGCACCGCACTGTCGACGGTGGAAGCGCCACGCTGGTTTGCCGAGAGAGAAGCAGCTGGAATATTTCTTCCTCTATGCAGCACACGAGCAATGCGTTCAATGTCTACAAGTCTATGCTCCACATGTCAACGTCGCCTGCAGGTCCGCTGGCCGGGACGCCCGCGCTTGGGCGAGCGCCGACGGAACGAAGGCTGTCTCGCAGGAGCTCGAGGAACTTTTTGTTACCTGGAACCTTTGACTTGGAATTGCTGTGAGGCAGTTGGACCGCGGTCGAGAATGTTGTTCTGCAGACTCGACCGGCGGGCTGACTCTTGGCAGACACACCGAGGAGTTCTGGTGCAAAATAGAGCTCTCGCTGGGCAGGTGTTAACAACATGAAGGCTTCTGTCAGATCGTACGGATTTGTATCTCCCAGTTTTTCACTCTTGCTTCTCTTCAGAATCCATATATGAGTCTTTTTAACAGGATCTAAACACAAACATTCAGGCTGCGTGGAAACTATACCAGCGCATGCCTGTTGATCGTGCAGGTGAGATATATGCGAAGATCGCTCCAGAGGTCGGGAAGACTGCAAGAATCGAGCGATTTAGTCTACTGACTGTGCTTGCTGTTGTGGTCCTGAGATATCAACCTTTCTTTTTTGTGTGCCCACGTCTCACCGGCGAGCATACGGCGGGCTCAAAAACAAGTACACGAGAACGTTGACGCTTTTTGCTGCGCCTTTGGTTATGTCTACCAAGCAGACAGTGGAGGGGACGCTAGATCGCCTGACTGCCCAAAATTTCCACTGTCTGACCGTACCCCTCCGACCTCTGTATCATGTGGTGAAGGAGATGACCGGCGCCAGCGGCTCTTGGGCGAAGATGGTCATGCGATTCACCGACCTGACCGGCAAGGGTTTATACGCAGAGCTGCGAGGGAAGAGTCGAGCAGATGTACTCCAGAAGGCCGAGCCCTACTTGAAAGCTCCGATTCAGGTCAAGAACTTGAAAACCACCAAGAACAATTTTTTCGCTGGACATTTCGTGGATCTCAGCGACAAGGGCTCCAACCAAGTTCCGGGAGGTACATCCGAAGTACCAAGCTCTGAAAGCCTCGTTACCAGTGCCGCGCCTGGATCTCAGCCTTGTCGAGTCCACCTGCCAAGGCCGACAGCGCCACGACTTGATGGGACTGGTGACAGACATCGAAGCAGCTCCAACAAAGTCCAAGCCGAAGACAAACGTCTGGCTGAAGGACTTTTCCGACAGGGAGATTTTGATCAATGTTTGGGGTCCGAAGCTACAGATGACTTTGCGAGACGTTCAACCAGGTGATGTCTTGATGGTGGACAACTGCAACCTACACAAGAAGGACGATAGCTCGGTGGAGGGGTCCGTTGAACATTTCGAGGACAGTGAGAAACATAGCTTTGGTTTTGTGCACGTGAACCCGAACTGCGAGCAGGCCAAAAAATTGCAGGAGCTGGGAACCAGCCGGGGGAAAGCTATCTCGCTGCCTTGGGCTCCGTCCCTTGTCGGCGGCGGCCGCCTGAAGTCAGATCTGGGAGCCTGCTACGTCGCCTGCGCGGCCACTGTCGCTGCGTATGGCATGGCGGTTGAGGACGGCGCTCCCGAGGACCGCTGTTGTTTTGTTTCCCGCAGTGTGTTGGCATTTACTCGCAGGTATGGTTCGCTGGTTTGCCGAATTTCCGGCGCAATGTAGTTTCATGATTTTTGGACTTTTGCTCTGTTTGTTTCCCTCATAATCTTTGTTCACACAGGAACAAGTCGAAGTGGTCCTACACAATGCATGGATCACTGAGATCCGCGGCGATCCTGTCTACACAGCTTGCAAACTTTGTTACACAAAGATCGACGCGGAGACCGGCCTTTGTAAGAGGAGTGCAATGCATGGCTGTAAGACTGAGAGAGGCCAAGAGGCCGTCTTGGCACACGCACAAATTGCTGATTGCACTGGCGTCGTGGAAGATGTACTTGTCAACGCTGAGCGACTGACTGCGTTGGGCGGTTTGACGTCCGAGACCGAGGTCATTGCCAAGGTGAAAGCTCATGGCCCTCAGTCTCTTTGCTTTCGTGGCCCCTATGACATCCGCTTGGACACAGCCAAATTCATGAAGCAGTGGAGGCGTCCAGGTCTCAATCAGACAGAAAACTTGCTCAGTCAATTTGAGGTCTTAGGCTGCCGTGCTTCCTTTGGTTGGGCCTACTCCGAAGACAAGAGGCCCATGGTGAAGCAAATCACGCGCTTTCAGAATGCATCCACGGCTGGGGCTGTGCTGCCCGTGACGGACCTCTACAAAGATCTCAGTTTTTCGGACATGGGCATCTACTTTCCGCGGGGGCAACTTTTCGTCAGCTACGCGTGCATCGTGGTGGAGGCACGCGACGAGGACGTGGAGGAAGTGGAGGTGGACGGAGAGAAGCGCTTGATCACCTTCCACAAGCAAGTTTTCCCCTTCAACGGCGCAAGCAGTAGACCATTCAAAACGGAAGCCATCTGCCACTTCAAGAATTGCCACCTCTTCAACATGGGGGACAACCAGCCTCGCATTTTAGTGGGCCGCCCCCACGCAGATCCCGAAACCGGGGAGATCACCTTCAACATTGAGTGGCTGCGCGGTAAGGTGGGGGAGGTAGTCTCCAAACTGCAAGCTGAGCAAGCTGGCATATGGCAGTTGCTGGCTACGAGCCCTCAGACCACTCGCAATAAGCGACCGGCGTCGGGTCTGGTGAGTGAAACTCCCTCCAAGGTGAAATGCGCGGCTTGGGGCACAGACTAGCGTAATATTTTCCGGGACACGCTGCGAGAGGACGTCCTTCTGCGAAGTCTTGCGCTGCCCCGCTAGCTTTTGCCGTTGTCGGCTGCCGCAAGGTGTAACAGAAAAGATCGGTAGACATATCGTTGGAACAGAAAACAACGCAAACGTTATCACACAACACGACTGAGACACACAAGAGCTGTGGATCTTCCCGATATCACGACAGTTTCTTGTCACAATAGTGAGGAGGAGTACTCTGCTTCTGTGTTCTAATTGGCTTTGCGTGTTGGTCCAGGTCCGACGCATCTGCGGAAGTTCTTACGGAGGTGAACACAGGGCAACACCGAGGTGCGAGATCCCAGAGAGAAACGCTTAGCTTTAGATCGACGATAGCATGAAAGTTTGACCAGAAGGCTGCATCACGCGCTCCTTTCTTTATTTTTCTTCTCTGTTTTTGTTCTCTCAAGGTGCACGAAGAAGTGCTTGACAATGCTACAAACACACGAGAGGAAAAGCTAAGTAGCCATATCATTGGGACAGAAAAGAAAGTAAACGTTGCAAGACAGCATGGAGCAACACTTCTGCGGCCTTGCTTTTTCCGGTTGACCTATTTTGAGTCGCGACCGCTGCCGGAAGTGCTTTCATCGGTTCCATGCCTGGTGGACTCGTTGCTTGGCAACGGCAGCTGCTAGCTTTCCGAGGTAGTCTACAAACGATGCTGACTCAAGTCAATGCGCTGCTAGACATTCTGCCAGACACGCACTGGGACGCGCGCGTGGACGCGCATGCCCCGAGAAGATCTCGATCTCCAAGTCAGAGCCATGACACTTCGGCGCCGAGTATTTTCTGGGCTGGATTAACTGTTCAGCAAACAGCTGTGCTGCACCTGGAGAGGCCGGACGGTGAGCTGGTCCGGCTGGGATGCAACTATCCGGAAATGTATCTTCTGATCTATTTCCACGTGGATGAGAGATGTAACACATACCTGCAAGATGGCTTCTATACTGTTGCAGATCTTCTCGCCTACGTTGTCCGAGGAACTTCCATGACTGCCAGTGATGTGTCCTTGGTCAATGTAGATCACCACGGCTGTCTGGAAGTCCAACCGAGTGAAGTTTTATCTGAATTCATCCCGGCTTGGCGGCAAGACGTGGAGCGAGGCGACCTCCATGTCGAGCACCTTGGAAATTTGCCTGTCTTCCACTTCACACCGCGACGACGGGCACCTAGACGGGGAAGCTGAAGGGACGTCGACACAGACGGACGTCGTTCTACGAAAGTTTGTGTCAGCGACCCACGCTCTGCGTGTCCGTGACTTTACAACCGGCAGAAAACGACGAGTCTCCGTGCGCCTGACGACACAACCGGTACTTTTGGAGAGACTCTGTTTCAAGGCGGATACACACTTGTTGCCTTTAGCTCCTCATGTTTTTCTCTGCATGTCGTTTTATATGTTTAGATAGCTGCTTCTACTCAAGTTTCTTTTTTGCAATGGTGATGAGAAGAACTCTGGTCCTCTGTTACACTTGGCTTTGCAATTTCAGCAAGCTTCGAGGCAATTATCTGTTAGGGAACGCTGTCCTTTGTAATGGTCTCAACTTGCATAATAGTCCGCCGGAGAACTCTGCTTCTGTCTTATAGTCTGCTTTGCGTGTTGCTCCAGATCCGACGCTTCTGCGGAAGTTCTTACGGAGGTGGACACAGGGCGACACCGAGGCGCGGGATCCCAGAGAGAAAAGCTTAGCTTTAGATCGACGATAGCATGAAAGTTTGACCGGAAGACTGCATCACGCGCTCCTTTCGTTGTTTTTCTTCTATGCTTTTGTCTCTCAAGGCATGGACGTGCTTCTGAAGAAGTTCGGCACTGCGGTGGACGCAACGCGTCAGCGAGGCGCGGGATCCCAGAGAGAAAAGCTCGGCTTTACATCTATGATAGCGCGCGCGCTTCTTTTGGCGCTAGTTTCTGGTTCTTGCCCATTTCAACAACAACTAACCATTTCTCTCAGGGTTATAGCTTTTTGGCTCCAGTATTCATAACGTCTAGGCTTCGGACAGATTGCGCTGGTATGAATCACCTGCAGCCATCCCTGCCACATTTGCCTGTGGAGCTTTGTGCGCAAGAGTGGATCGACGATATGAAGGATCTCATTCAGACGTACTTCTACCATGGGCCATGGAGGCATCTGGATCGTGTCATTTGGAACCATTCTTACAATTTGGGAGATCTCCGTGCGTGGCCCTTGGACGCGACCATCGTCTATGAGTCGAACGATATGGTGTATGTCCTGGGCAGTCTGAAGTCGGCGGCGAACTTGGCCGAAGTGGCGCATATCTGCGGCGTCCAAGTGAACACGCTCGTGACGCTCTGTGCCAAGGAGTTGCAGGCCAAAGGGACACCAGAGAGTTGGGATGCCTATTTACGCCTGCACAGTGCCCAACAATGTGTCTACGCTCTGGACGATTTGACGGTCAAAGTCGCCCAAGATCCGACGCTGTACGCGGAGCAGGCCCAGAAGAACTGTCGGGTGTGGTCAGAGATCGCACGCACTTTGAATGCCAGGCGTGCCATGCTGGGGAAGAAACAAGTCGTGCTCTTCCATTGTTTCGGTGGCATACATCGCAGCCCCGCGGTACTGGCTGCGACGTTGATGGCCAGGGAAGGTCTTCAGGCGCAGGAAGCTATTGAACAGATTTTGTGGCGCCGACCTTCCTTGCGCCCATGGAAAAATCGAGACTATATTCTATGGGCACTGAAGCATTGGGAGACTTTGCTGTCCAAGCACGCTCACGCGGCTTTGAGTCTGTGAGAGGCTCGGGACATGGACGCCGCTCTGCGAAAATGTATCACCGCGACGGCATGGACGCTGTTCTGCAGAAGTGTCGTCGCGCGGACTAGACGGCGCAGGCAAACAAAAATAGGCGCGGCGCCGCCGTGAGCTTCAGCCTCTAACCTCAGCAAATAGTTTAGCGTAGGAGATATCTTCTTGGTTTCTCCCCAAAGCTCTTGTTTTTTTTCCGGCCAGGTATACTCTTCTACCAGGAGGCGAGGACGGGCGAGGGCAGAAGACGAAGACAAATTCATCGGCGCGGTGCCACACTGAGCTTCGTGAAACAGCCTAGCACAAGAGACATCTGAGAGGTTTCTCGCCAACTCTCTTGTTTTTCTCGCCAGGTGTGCTCTTCGACAAGAAGGCGAGGACGGGCGAGGGCCGAAGACGAATACCACAGTACACACGATTATACGCTGCGTCAGTGCTACTTGGAAACTGGGTTCCGGTGCTTCGCAGCCAGTCACTTGTAAGCGCACCTCGTCGTCATTCCTCTCACCACGCCGCTGTGCCATGACTGCCCTGCGCCCAGTGGCTTGGGAAGCGTGGGTGGCGGAAGCGAAGGTTTGGTTGCGCCTACATCCGCGCGAGGACCATCGCGGAGTGCCACGCGAGGAGCGCCAGCGATCTTTTCCCAAGAGGGCGGCGTTTGCGCTGGTCACTGCGGCTGAAAACTTACCCGGACGAGACCTCGGAGCCCAACCTTGCGAACTTTGCGGGCAGTGGACGCATTCCTGGTGCGAGGCTTGTTCACTGCGGCCGTGCAACGCCGTTTGTACCCAGTGCGATGCCGATCACCTTATCTGTCGACCATGCCAGCGTCTTGGGCGGTCGTGGGAAGCGGCCCGCGTTGCAAATACCACGCCCCCCCTATTGCATCGAACTCAGCGGCTACCACGACCAGACTGGCAGGTTTGTTCAGGTGGACCCCCCGCTCCGCATCCCACTGGCGGACGTGTCACCAGATGGCACCCTCGACGCCGCCCAGTTGGCCCAGATGGTCGCCGCCGTGTCTCCGGAGCGGACAACGCAGTGAGAGTCTCCCCGACGCAGAGTGTCACCTAGATGTTCGCATGGTAACTGCATGTCTCATACCACGAATTCTTCCTTACAAATCCTGTGTGGACGTCGTTTTGCGGAAGCACGACAAGTATAGACATAGTGTCGGGGAGTCTCTGCCCTATACAAGGGCTAGTCGCGAGCTGAACGACCAGAGCATACGAAAACATGCGCAGTGCCTGCTATGTGTCACCTCGTGCTACTTTGTTGCATGTTTCTGTAGGAGAGGCGATTGGAAAATGAGCAGCATAGTGGTTCTCAACTACATCTAGAGCGAAGCACATGTCACCCTCAGAGCGCCTGTGCCAACAGACTGTGCGTTTTCCGTGATTGACCTTTCGGGGCTCACAGTGACATTGCAGAAGTCTCCATACAACTTGGGCCAACTACCACAATATCAACTCAACAGCCATGAAGAATATACTAGCAAGAAGTTTGAACGCGCCCCACAAGCTTTTGCAATATTCATTTCCCACATAAACCTTTACCAGGCAAACCGAGCCTTCTTATGGCTATGCATGCGCTATTTACTACTTTACAGCCCACTTGCTCGTAGGTCTCCCTCTTTGCCCAGCCATCATGCCAGGAACCTTGGCATTGTTGACGACCACTTCTTGTATACCAACCAGGATTACCAGAGACAGGTGTGCCTCTGTTGGTCCTATGGAAGCAGGACATACCATGACGACCAGCCAGAGCTCATCCATGAAAGATGGCCAAACCAGTCCATAGCAACCAGATGCTGGGTTGCCCATGGAGAAACCTGGCAGTTTTGGCGAGTGGTCCAGTGGTCCAGTGGATGGGAAGACTGGGTTAGGAACAACGGCCGCAACTTCACAGATGCCTACACCATCCAGATCTGCTTCGGGGGGACGCGCTAGACCCAACCAACTGTGTGTCTCATACCGTGACTTCTTCCTGATATATTCTGTGTGGACGTCGTTCTGCGGAAGCACAACGCTATCCTTGCTGTGTACAAAGACTAGTCGCGAGCCGAACAACAAGAGTGCGCTAAAACATCTACAGTGCCTGCTGTGTGTCACTTCACGCTACTTTGTCGCGTTTTTCTCTGAGACAGTCAATTACTCAATGACAAGCATAGTGGTTGGTTATACTAAAATATCTACTCAACAGCAGTGACGAATATATTTGGAAGAAGGTTCACGCAACCCACAAGCTTTTGCAATCGCACATGAACCAGAGCCTTCTTATTCCTCTTTGCCCAGCCATCATGCCAGGGAACCTTGGCATTGTTGACGACCACTTCTTCAGCGTCAACCAGGATGACCAGAGGCAGATGATTCACACGTTATTGTTCAGTCTGCAGTGCGGCATGTGGTGATGCAATTGTTGAGATGGCAAAGCCAGCACGCTGGCTAGCATCATAGTTGACGTGGGTAAGCCAGCACGCTGGCTGCCATCATAGTTGCAGTGGGTATGAGCCAGCGCGCTGGCTACCATCCTAATTGAAGTGGGTAAGCCAGCACGCTGGCTGCCATTGTTGAGATGGCAAAGCCAGCACGCTGGCTGCCATCATAGTTGAAGTGGGTAAGCCAGCACGCTGGCTGCCATTGTCCAGATGGCAAAGCCAGCACGCTGGCTGCCATCATAGTTGAAGTGGGTAAGCCAGCACGCTGGCTGCCATTGTCCCCTTACCAGCAGCCCAAATGCTCACGACGATGAGCTGGGCTGTCACCGCTTGGCCGCCGGTGGGGGGTTTGGGAGGCCTTGGCATTGTTGACGACCACTTCTTCAGCGTCAACCAGGATGACCAGAGGCAGATGATTCACACGTTGTTGTTCAGTCTGCAGTGCGGCATGTGGTGATGCAATTGTTGAGATGGCAAAGCCAGCACGCTGGCTAACATCATAGTTGAAGTGGGTAAGCCAGCACGCTGGCTGCCATTGTCCAGATGGCAAAGCCAGCATGCTGGCTGCCATCATAGTTGCAGTGGGTATGAGCCAGCACGCTGGCTACCATCCTAATTGAAGTGGGTAAGCCAGCACGCTGGCTGCCATTGTTGAGATGGCAAAGCCAGCACGCTGGCTGCCATCATAGTTGAAGTGGGTAAGCCAGCACGCTGGCTGCCATTGTCCAGATGGCAAAGCCAGCACGCTGGCTGCCATCATAGTTGAAATGGGTGAGCCAGCACGCAGGCTGCCATTGTCCCCTTACCAGCAGCCCAAATGCTCACGACGATGAGCTGGGCTGTCACCGCTTGGCCGCTGGTGGGGGGTTTGGGAGGCCGCATCGCACACAGACACCCACACACTCCCTCAACTTCCACGAACACACACATACGCAGACTCGTTTCCACACGGACATAGACACACGCGCAGAAACCCACACACTACCTCAACTCACTCGACTTAACACTTCTCACTACACACTTACCGGATAACTCGCACTCTGATTTCCTACGTGATGAAAAATGCTTTCGGGCCACTCGTCGTCTAGTTTTTTTGACAACCTGAAACTGTCTGACCATGAAGAGTTGACCCTTGTGTCCAGCATGAGCAACTAGTTCGATGCGAAGGAACTTTCACAAGCCGCACTGCGGCAAAACAGGCCCGCCCGTGGAACATCACAGACTTGCAGTGGGGACAAGCCAAGTTGGAAGGAAAGTGGACAGTGTTGGGGAGCTCGTCACAACACCGTGCACACGACGGACTTCCTTGAGCCCAGCGAGGGTGAGTCGGCAGCGGGTGACGAGGACCTCGTCTCTGAGGAGCTGGCGGTGGAGGTCCATGAAACTACATGGCATACCAAAATGCAAAATCGCGATGTTGAGAAGCTCGCGAAGGACGTGGAGCACACATCGAGGAGATCAAAAACAGATCCGAAGAGCGGCTGAAACTAGCAAAGCCGGTTGTTCCGTGCCGCGTGCAAGCAAAAAAGCCATTGGCACAAAGATGCGTGCACTATGACCTGGTCGCCCCAAAAAATCAAGTTGAGTGCATTAAATCTTGAAACTAATTTGGTTTTCCATGCTTTAGGCTCTAGGGTTGAAGCGGTTGCAACTGGAATGACATGGCTGCGGATGAACTCTGTTTGTCTCAATCAAAAATTCACGTGCTACTTGTGCATGTTTACACCAGCAAAAAACACCCAGCACCTCCAGGAACATGTGAAGACTCCGGCATGACTTGCACCTGTTTGGAAAGGTGCACGGGGAACAAGCCTTTCCTGACATGTGAAGAAACAGCAGCTTCGCTCATGTATGCTCGCGCAGGTGGCAGGTGTGTCTAGCCGTGTGCTCCAACAACCGGGTCGACAAAGGCATGATCCATACAGGCCAAGCTGATGAAGAATTGGCGACTCTAGAACAAAAAGAAAAAACCAAACGGCCATCAGATGCTTGTCATGGCCTTGAATGGCAAAGCGAACCAGGCCCGACATCCAACTCGAAGTATGTCAATGCCAAAGAAAGCAACAAGATCCAAAATCCAAATTTAGAGGAGAGGTGCCATTCCAAAAAGCGCACGCCTTTTGTGAGCCACCCGGCGGCAAAATTTAGAGGAGGGGCAAAACTTAGATGAGAGAGGAAAGATGTGCCAATCCCGGCGCATGCCTTTTTTGGAAATTCTATAGAAGGGGAAGGTGCCATTCCAACGTGCGTACTTTAGTGAGCCACCCGAGGGTCTCAAAAGGCGCACGCCAATTGAACCTTGAGGGCAAAATTGAGGGATCGGACATCAACAAGGTGGTCAACAAATGAATACGACTTCACCGCGTACCAGAAGATGAGATGTGCATCCTTGGCTTCCCTAGGTGAATTTGCTTCGCTGAGGTGCATCTGAGCAGACTGCACAGTTCTCACTACTTCTGCTCTTCTTTGCATCTTCTTGTTTAGGTGCCGGTTGGCTTAGACCTTGCATCGCGCCTGGATAGTCAAAAAAAAGTGCGTCCTTGGCATGGGGCAATGTGGGAGCTGCTGAAGACGAACAAGAAGAACATGACCGAGACGGGTACGGTGATCACACGGTCGCCTCACAGCTGGCGAGCCTCATTTTGACGATGCCTTTCCTCGCAAGGAGGGAACTTCAGTTTAGTGGGTTTGAAGAACAAGGCACCATCCCGTGCCTGCAGGTCAATATTTGCTGGCGAAACGATGGCGGGGTGTGATGCCTTTAGGTATATATGCGTAGTTTTTCCTGTCCATGAGAATGAGGGTGGATCCAAGAAAGCGAGGAACGGTCATGGACCTCCATCTGGCTTCCCAGGGCTCCTACACAGAAAAGGCTGGCCATCGGTTTGGCGGGGCTGAGGCGCCAAGAAATGCCCAGGCCCACAGACACCAGTGAAACCACCTTTGCACTGGGTGCCTACGTCGGACCAGATGACCAGGCAGCTAAAAGCTGCGACGTGGTGGGGCACCATCACAAAAGAGCACCTAGCACTACCATTGAAAATCTAAGCACAGCCCAGTGAGACACCACCCCCTAACCGTCAAAACTGGGGGGTCCTCTTAATGTGTAACTTACATATTTGGGGGGGGGGCAAAAATGCAAGCTGACCCACCCAGGCAAAAATTGATATTATGTTGAGGGGGGGGCCGCCCAGGAATTACTACGGAACCTCCAGAACTACAGTCAACGATGGTCCCCCACCCCAAGATTTGGCGTTGTACGGGAGAATCTCCAGGTAAGATTCATAACATGCCCAGGAATGACTGAGACAATAAACATGCAGCGTACAACGGTACAAAAAAACAGATGGGGGGAGGGGGGGCAAAATGTAAAATGCATTCTCTGAGGCCCCCCCACTTCAAATCCTATAATTTGAGGGTGGGGTGATCAAATGTAACTTTGAAAAGGAAAGAGACAGAAGAACAGGCACGTGTCCATGGATTTGTTTTGCAGTAGAGTAGAAGAGAAGCAATAGCAATAAAAAAAGTAAAGGATGATATGCACACATGCTGTGGCTTCTTGCCACTTTGCGCGCAACATCGCAAAGTTTCGGGCTCCGCGAGCAGTGTGAGGAGTTTGTGTATCTTGGCCTGTAGGGTGGGACAATGGCATTAGGGGTGGCCAGACACCTGGAACGAGAGCTTGACACCTTCATTGCAAAAAATGATTGCTTGTTTTCACGCTTTTTCATATGCTTCACATCATCAGCATTCAGTGCACATATCTCCCAGCCTGAATAAATGTAACTTACATCTTCTTAAAACATGTAAGCTGAAGAAAGGGGAGCTTCCCATGTTGGCTCATATGCATACCTTAAATTGTAATATGCAAATTTTAAAGTGCGCCCTCGGTCTACCTTTAAAAATGTAATATTACACATTTTAAGGTCAAAACCATTGGACAATGTAAGTTACACATTAAGAGGCCCCCCTGCAAAGGGGCGGTGGTACAGGAAAGAGTTTTTGCACCAATGTGAAAGCGACACGTCGGTTGCTCGTATGTTCCCGGTCAGATTTGTGCAGTTGCGTGCCGAAACCTTATTCAGGCACAAGAGTTCGAAGCACTGTGCGGAAAGCCATGTGCTTTGCAGCATGTCATGTCGTTCGCGTTGAATCGTTTCTACAGACAGTTCAGCTCTGCATGCCAAGCAGGAGGGAAAAGAGATAACACATTCAATATTCAAGTCTATGTTTCATGTGCGTGTGCAGCACCCAATTCACCACAGACCCTGTGAGCCTGCCAAAAGAATTCAGGAACTTTTGGTTTCCCAAAATTTGAACACGTAAAAAAAGAGGGCATCCGCGCCCTCCGAATGATCCAGGAGGGTGTGGGTGGACCTCCTTGTGCCATGGGTTGTGTGAGTAAGTGTGTGCACACGGTGGATCACATGTTCAACCTCAAAAATGCAATTCACTAAGACCGTCAAATGGTTGCTCACACTCCACGGTGCTGTTTCGGTTCATTCACATGTTTCAGGCCAAAACTTGAATTCAATAGAGTAAACAATGAACTCAAAACAAGACTGTGCGACCCTAACACTCAACCTCACGACAACTGAAAACTCAACAACTTTGAAATCGTCAAAGCACTTAGCTTGAAAAGAGTCTGTGCAAAGATTCAACATAAAGGTTGCTGAGTCTATGTTGCCTGTGCGCATGGATGATGGCTCCCAAGGGTCTTTGGAGAGCTCCGATGCAAAGGTTGCTTGCCGTGGATGCTTTTCAGTCAATGCAGTCACATCCACCATTTTGACAAAAGTGTCCAATGCAAATGCCCGTCTTCTGGCATGGCGACGAGAAGGGCAGCCAACAGAGCGCCATTTTTGCGAGTTTTGTGACTTGATGCTGGGCAATCCGCATCCTGACGAAATGTCACAATCTGTGGACCATCGTGTTTGCATAGAAGAACTTTCCTTTGACATTTTGCACAAACTGATCTCAAGACAGTTCCATGATGATCCTGGAGGTTCTGGAAACATAAATGGAGCAGTGCAAGGAGGACAAATACAAACTAGAGCGTTAATCTTTCATATGCAGCCTTACCTGGAGGATTTGCTGATTCGGCGGCAAGGTTTTCGCCACCTGGTGGATGTCCTTGCTACTGTTGCAGAAGCAGACGACGCTGTTCCAAATATACTGTCAGAGTTGACTCCGAAGGATCTGTTTATAGCCCTGTTGCTAGCGACTCCCAGCCACCGAAAACGAATACGCCTGGCCACTGCATATTTGAGCTTGAAAGCACCGTTGCCACTGGTTTTCCGTCATCCGGAACAGATGCCCGCGAGAAGCAGCACTTGCAAGGCTAAAGTGACGGCTGCTTTCGATCTGTTGCATGAAATTGCCTGTGTTCCCCGAGAAGGTCGGCTCGTCATAGTTAGTTTGGGCACCGAGCAGGTACTTGCCAGTGGCAAGACAAGTTTGCTTGGTGCCATGGGCTTAGCGCCAGTATTGGAGGAGTTGGATGTGAGACCATCTGGTCCCACGCACAATTTTTCTTGTGACCTATCCTGCTCAGATTCTGATCTTTGGTTGCTGGATGTTCATGGAACGCTTGAAGACGAACATTTACGAAATGCTGTGCTCGCGGTTGCCCTGTGGGGTTCTGCAGTGTGTTTGGTTCATTGCTCTGTGAATGATTTCCATTCTACCGGAGTTCCGCGAAAAAAATTGGCAGGAATCATAGGTGATTTGGAAAGTCAATTGCTGATTAATGCACAAGTTGTCAAAGGCAGTGGTGTGGTGGTGCTTATCCGGGATGTAAATGCTGATGCCTTTGCTCCAAAGCGGCAAACGATTGAAAGTGCTCTTGAACACTTGGGTGTTCTTGCGGTGTTTTGTGTAGAGGACTGCCGAAACTTCAGGTCTGCAACGAGACGTGCTGCAACGATGGAAAGGTTACGAGCCCGCCTGGAAGATACCTGGAAAAACTTGTTTCCAGGAACTTCTTGCTTGGAAGATTTGCAGCGGGTGCATGGGCTGTTAATGGAAGGGCAGGTGCGCCGTGAGGTCCACAAGGAGATTGGAGAAAAAACATTTGGATCCTCAGAGTTGGGCAAGGAACTTACCAATCTTCTCGACCGAGCTTCCGAATCCTCACTCTACGAATCGCTTTTCCCCTTGACGGCCATCAAGAGGCCCACGTGAAGTTTATCAGGGCTTCTGTTATGCAAATGTTGGAGTTAGATGACAATAAGCTTGTACTTGTAATCAACAACACTTTGACAACAATCTTGTCAGCAATTTTTTTGTTTGTCTTTGGAGCTGCTTTTAAGCCTCACTTTCTTTTGCGACATTATGCGAATGCTTTCAAGAGGGGCTGCTCAGTTTCACCCGGTGCATAGTGTGTTTACATGCATGTTTGCACACATGACAGATGCATCTCTTGCCTTGTTGCCTGAGATGCATGCTCTTTGTTTGTGTTAGCTTTGTCCGGTTGGCCCATGGCCTTGTCCAATGGCTCCAATTCTTGTGCAGAAGCTTTCGGCATTTGCCATTCTTTTCGAAGAGTTCTTAAGATTCGCTTCAAAATGAGCTTGCCATGATTCCTATCATTATCATTGTCACTGCCTGAGCTCGATACGGTTTGGTGTCTCATGTTTCTGGCCGGCATGTCAGGTCAGTGAGCCTTCGTAGTTCCCTTGGCGCTTGCAAGTCCTCTTGTGCGTCTCTGCTCATGCTTGACTCCAGATGTGTGTACCTGCTTGTTTCCTTCTTTCTTCCCTTCCTTCCCTTCCCTTCCCTTCCCTTCCCTTCCCTTCCCTTCCCTTCCCTTCCCTTCCCTTCCCTTCCCTTTTTTTCCCTTCCCTTCCCTTCCCTTCCCTTCCCTTCCCTTCCCTTCCCTTCCCTTCCCTTCCCGCTTCCTTGCACTTCCTTGCTTCTTTGCTTGCTTCTTTGCTTGCTTGCTTGCTTGCTTCCTTGCTTTCCTTGTTTGCTTCCTTGCCTTTCCTGGCTTTCTGGCTTCCTGGCTTCCTGGCTTCCTCGCTTCCTCGCTTGCTTCCTCGCTTCCTTCCTTCCTGGCTTCCTCGCTTCCTTGCTTCCTTGCTTGCTTCCTTGCTTCCTTGCTTCCTTGCGCTTCGTTGCTTCTTTGCTTCTTTGTTTTCTTGCTTCTTTCCTTGCTTGCTTGCTTGCATGCTTGCTTGCTTGCTGGCTGGCTGGCTGCCTTGCCTTGCCTTGCCTTGCCTTGCCTTGCCTGGCTTTGCGTTGCTTTGCTTTGCTTGCCTTGCTTTGCCTTGCTTGCCTTGCTTGCTTCCTTGCTTCCTTGCTTCCTTGCTTGGTTCCTTGCTTCCTTGCACTTCCTTGCGATTCCTTGCTTCCTTGCTTCTTTGCTTGCTTGCTTCCTTGCTTGCTTCCTTCCTCGCTTCCTCGCTTCCTTGCTTGCTTCTTTGCTTCTTGCTTCCTTGCTTCATTGTTCCCCACTACCAATCTATGGGGTCTTGCAAAACTATTGGGCGGACGGGCGCCGTCGGGTCACCGTCAGAGCTGGTGGGCGGATGGTGTCCCGGTCATGTTTTGATGGCGTCCGGGTCATGTGATGCTGGTGTCCCGGTCATGTTTTGATGGTGTCCCGATCATGTTTTGATTGTGACCCAATCATGTTGTGATGGTGTCCCGGTCCTGTTTTGATGGTGTCCCGGTCATGTTTTGATGGTGTCCCGGTTATGTTGTGATGGTATCCCGGTCATGTTTTGAAGGTGTCCCGGTCATGTTGTGATGGTGTCCCGGTCATGTTGTGATGGTGTCCCGGGCATGTTTTGATGGTGTCCCGGTCGTGTTGTGACGGTGTCCCGGTCATGTTTTGATGGTGTCCCGATCATGTGATGGTGGCGCGGTCATGTTGTGATGGTGTCCCGATCATGTTTTGATTGTGTCCCAGTCATGTTGTGATGGTGTCCCGGTCGTGTTTTGATGGTGTCCCGGTCATGTTTTGATTGTGTCCCGGTCATGTTGTGATGGTGTCCCGGTCATGTTTTGATGGTGTCCCGGTCATGTGATGGTGTCCTTGTCATGTTGTGATGGTGTCCCGGTCATGTTTTGATGGTGTCCCGGTCGTGTTGTGACGGTGTCCCGGTCATGTTTTGATGGTGTCCCGATCATGTGATGGTGGCGCGGTCATGTTGTGATGGTGTCCCGATCATCTTTTGATTGTGTCCCAGTCATGTTGTGATGGTGTCCCGGTCCTGTTTTGATGGTGTCCCGGTCATGTTTTGCTGGTGTCCCGGTGATGTTGTGATGGTGTCCCGGTCATGTTTTGATGGCGTCCCGGTCGTGTTGTGACGGTGTCCCGGTCATGTTTTGATGGTGTCCCGGTCCTGTTGTGATGGTGTCCTGGTCATGTTTTGGCGGTGTGCCGGTTATGTTTTGATGGTGTCCGGGTCATGTGACGGTGTCCCGGTCATGTTGTGATGGTGTCCTGGTCATCTTGTGATGGTTTTCCCGTCATGTCATGTTGGTGTCCCGGTCACCTTGTGATGGTGTCCCGGTCATGTTGTGATGGTGTCCCAATCATGTTGTGACGGTGTCTCGGTCATGTTTTGATGGTGCCCTGGTCATTTTGTGATGGTGTCCCGGTTATGTGATGATGGTGTCCAAGGAAGAGATGGTCGATGCGTTGAAAACAGCAGCTGTTTCCAGATTTTTCTTTTTGTCCCGGTTTGTATCTTGCTATTGGGGTCTCCAGCTGGGCTAATTTGCTTGCTTGCTGGCTTGCTGGCTGGCTCACTCGCTGGCTGGCTGGCTGGCTTGCTTGCTTGCTTCCATTCTTGCTTCCCTTTTTTTGTTCTTTTTAAATTCTTTGTCTCCATCCTTCTTGCTGCCGGCTTTACGCTCGCGACAAAACTCACTCTTGGCACAGTGGTTTTGGAATACCTGCGACAAAGCTTGCATAAAATCACCGATCTCCTGGCACAAATCCTGCAAACATGAGCCAGAAACTTTGACCACACGAAATACTATTTGTATATGTTATATATATAGTTATAACTATATATATATATATCTACATATACTACTTTAGCTATATGTGTACGTGTACGTGTACGTGTGTGTGTGTGTGTGCGCCACCACCTGTTCCTAAGGCTTTCTTTCTTGTCCTACGAGTTTCTGCGACTTCAACTAAACCTCACTTGTTGGATCAGTTTTTCCAATGTACAGCAGCGCATTTCACTGGGACTGTGTCCAATGAAGCTACCAGTGAAATGGGGTATCCAGCTTGGCCAGCTGGACGTACCTGCAAACCATTTTATTGTGTGTGTGTGTGTGCGTGTGTGTGTGTAACCCTTGGAATCATAGGGATCCTTTCGGATTGTTTTAGCTTCGCAGTTGTTTTCCTTGTGCAGTAGGGGAACTGGGCACTCTGTGACTGACCCAGTTCAACGAAGCTAGGTCACAGAGTGGGATATTCGGACTGATCATCCGAACGTACCTGCATTTTTCCAATTTTCCGCATGGCGTGAGGCTAAGCCAAGAACCTCAAAGACTTGGTACTTCATGTTGCTGCAGACATGCACGACACGACGTCATCTTGTCGGCTCGTCGATCGTCTTCTTCCTTTTGGGCCCTACTTCCTCTTGAAGACCTCCAGGATCCAGTGGTTCGTACATGTACCCTTAGGAATTGGAACCCTAGGCCGGCGTGTGGCACCGCTTTCAGTTCAGTACACCCTATCCTAAGTGTGTTTGGCCTCGTGCCAACCCACCCTCCCCTGTTTGTTGCTTTCATAGTGGTTATCGCGGCCTTGCAGCAGCTGTGTAGCCGATCGCGTGCGAGTGAAGCCCTTCTGTTCAAACACCCTCACTGTTCCAGCATTCCTTTCCTTGTGGAGTATTTGGTTGGAGGCCATCACTATTTGACTCAAGGAGGCCATTGCTATTAGGTTGGAGTACATTGCTTTTTGGTTGGAGGCCATAGCTAGTTGGTTGGAGGCCATCGCTATTTGGTTGGAGGCCATCGGCCATTGCTATTCGTTTGGGCTCCCTTTTTTTCACCCTCGAACAATGTTTTTTTTTTCACCCTCCCTTTTTTTCCCACCCTCGAAACCTTTTTTTCACCCTCAAGATTCCTTTTTTTCCCACCCTTTGGAACCTTTTTTTCTGTCATTTTCACCCTGTAGCATGTTTCTTTCACCCTTCACCTTGTTTTTTCACCCTTCACCCTTTCTTTTTCACCCTCGACCCTTTCTTTTCAACCCTCCGCCGGTGAAGCAGGTATCCCATGGAACCTGCACAGAGAACGATGTCACCTCCGGTTTGTTTCACACCGCTTGTCCCTGCACCTGCCAAACCCTTTGTTTTCACCCCAATAGCTTCTTGTTACTAGCCCTTCGGAACCCTCCGGAAACTGCGTAGAGACTGTCCGGAACGGCGGGAACTGCCGGAAACTGACCCGGACGCCTCCGGAACGTGAGGCAGCACAGGATCCATCCATCCGTCCATCCATGCATCCATCAACGGAGTGCCAACCAACCAACCAACCAAGCAACAACGCGGCCAAGCCAACAAACTCACCAAGCACAAGCACTGTATCACGCAAGCAATCACGGCAAGCAAGCCAACACACCAAAAAGTAACATTCTTCCCCGTGTCCATGATCCATCCATCACTGTATGTGTCTTCTCCAAGCCCAAGCAACCGACAAGTCAAGCAGGCTGAACCAACCAACACAACAACCAAAGGAAGGAGAGTTAAAAAGAAAGGGTGGGCAGCCCACCAGCAGCAAACAAACCAAGCAACCAACCGTTTCCCCCAAATGCTGTCGATACTTGCTTTGCATTGGTAGCCCACCAAGCAACCAACAAACCAAGCAACCAAAACGACGCAACCCTGTGTGATCCCACATGCTGTCGATACTTGGTTCGCATTGCGGGGGGGCGCTGCGCCCTCCCCCGCACCCCATCCCGCCTTTATTTACACTCCATCCATTTGTGCATCCATCCCCGCCCGCCATTATCTACAGACCATCCATCCATCCACCCATCAAACAAGCAAGCAACCAACAAACCAAGCAACCCAAACCACGCAACCCTGTTTTTCCCCCAATGCTGTCGGTACTTGCGCCCTCCCCCGCACCCCGTCCCGCCTTTATCTACACACCATCCATCCATCCATCCACCCACTCATCCATCCATCCATCCATCCACTGTATCACGCAAGCAATCAACAGCAAGCAAACCAAGCAACCAACCCACCAAAAAGTTTTATTTTTCTCCCTGTCCATGATCCATCCATCACTGTATGTGTTTTCCCAAAATCCAAGCAACCAACAAGCCAAGCAGGCCGAACCAACCAACACACCAACCAAAGGAAGTGGGATAAAAAAGAAAGGGTAGCAACCAAACTGTGTTTACCCCAAATGCTGTCGATACTTGCTTTGCATTGGTAGCCCACCGAGCAACCAACAAACCAATCAACCAAAACCACACAACCCCGTGTTTTCCCCATGTAGTTTCACGCTAGTATGTTGACATGTACGTCTCACTCGTACGACTTTGGCTCAAGGAAAACAAGGTGCGACTAGTTGGCGCTTCTAGGTCGTTTTCCTGTAACTACAGGTTATCAGCCGTATCGCCATAAGTGCGGTACGTGCTTGGTACTAGCCCTGGTCTCACCCACCCATAGATAGTGCACTATCTAGAGGCCATGGCTGACGGTGATAGTTCCCGGGGTGACCGCTCACGTTCAGGCTATGTTCCCACTTCGCCTGCGATGTCAAGTTCACCTGCTCCTGAGCTCCCTGTCGTTCCGCTGGAATTGCGTGTGCCAATTGGACCACCGACTTTCAGTGCACAGGGGGACCTGTTGCCTAG
The DNA here is from genome assembly GCA_964035705.1 of Porites rus. Classification (NCBI taxonomy): domain Eukaryota; kingdom Metazoa; phylum Cnidaria; class Anthozoa; order Scleractinia; family Poritidae; genus Porites; species Porites rus. The sequence continues at coordinate 131,311 of CAXIVM010002494.1, read as the reverse complement.
TATTCAAGCTCCGTCGCCGTTCCAACCTGAGTCTTCTCCTGTGATGAATGTCCAGAACGTTGATGCAAGACAGATTCATCAACTAGCCGTCTTCGTCAATGAGGATAGGTCAGCTCAGGTAGCTCAGATCGCGGAACTGCGACATCAGGCCATTTTGGCCGAGCATGGGCAACAAGTAGCAGAGGATGCAAGGCATTTTAGAGACTTAGTGGAGAACCAAGCCAAAGTAGCTGTCCAGGAGTCTAGGGAACATATTGAGGCTTTAGCCAATCAACGATTGAGTGACATGAACCAAGCCCACCAGAACCAACATCTTCATGAACAACGGGCTTATCTAGATCGCCTTTCGCTCGAACGACACGCCGTCGTTGAGAACGAACGCGCCTCTGCCAAGCAAAGAGAGGATGCACTTCGGTCAGAGTTAGCTGAACAGAGTCGAATAATCAAGGAGTTGAGAGAGAGGTTTGACAACGCCTCGGGGAACCGAGTGCCTGCACCATCAATGCAGCCACTTGGGTCTCAGGCATCCCCAGCTTTGCCTCCGGCGAGTCTCCGCACTCAGTTGGAGAAGCCCGAGATCGAAGGCGGTGAAGAACCCCATCCGTCCGATGCTGATGAAGAGGGTGGTGACAAGTCAAAGAAAGACAAGAAGAAGAAAGGTAAAGAGAGGAAGAAAGAGAAGAGCCCAAAAAGGGGCCGCTCTAGGGAGCGCAGAAAGAAACGTTCTCCTTCCCCATCACCTTCGTCACCCAGTTCGTCAGGAGGCCTCATGTCCGTCAAGATGGTCAACGACGACCTCAAGGGCTTTATAAACAAATGGGATAGCGTTCTTGCCGGAATGAAAAAGGAACCAGAAAATAGTGTTCTGGAAGCCTATTTCCACCTGGCCGTGAAACGTTTCAAGCCACTTGAGCATGACTTGGCCTTGTACGACCGTGCAGCTGATGGAAGATAAGAAAGATCGTACGACTTCCTGATCACTGCTGCCCGGGCCTACCTCGAACGGAGGAGGTTGGAAAAGATGCGCGACGCCACGAAGCGTTCGCTCGGGTCCAAAGATACAACCATGCCAGCTCCAGAAGAGAAGAAAGGCATCTGCTACGAATTCCAAAAGACCGGAAAATGCAAGCGCGGATCATCATGTCCTTACAAGCACGAAAAAGGCCGCGAGAAAAGCAAAGGAAAGGGAAAGGGTAAGGACCGCAGCCAATCTCGATCAAGATCATTGACGCCAGGATCTCGCAAGGAGACTTGCAAGTTTTGGAAGGCAGGGCGTTGCCATCGAGGAAAAGACTGCGCATTCCAACACCCAGAAAAGACGGTCCCTGCGAAGAAAGAGGACAGGAAAAAGAAGAAGAAGAAAGACAAGAAGCCTCGCAAGCGAAGCAGCTCACGAGGTTCATCAGGCTCCGATAACTCAACTGGCTCAGAGAGTCAGCGGAGGAAAGGTGGGAAATCTTCTTCTTCCAATGCACCGGCAGCAGTCTGCCTCCTTCGTGCAGTGGTCATGGCCGCAGTGGTCTCTCAGGGATCCTCCGTCCTCATCACTCGCCCGCTGGGAAGCGTGGCTATGCCGGTCCTTTCCGCCTCCAACACATTATGCACCGATTTTGACAACACAGAAAACATTGACAGTTTTGTTACGCAAAGAGTTCGTTTTGATGATCAACCAAACATTTTTAGTCATGCTGTTGAGTCTTCTTCCAGTTGGAGATCCGTTCAACCCCGAAGTAAGAAGAAAAGAAGATCCTTTACACCAGGTCGACCGGAGCGTGCTGAGGCGGTTCGTGTCGCTACTGAAGACGCTTCCATTGCAGCCTCACACCTTCAGAATGCTGTTAGGAACGAGCTTTTGTCCTTGCCGGCGGAATGTTCGTACCTGTGCAACTCCGATATAGGTTGCATCAAGTGTTTTGAGAAGAGGTTGTGTCCAACAGTGCCTGCCACTGAGATTGCATGGATTGCTGACACTGGGAGCGCACACGATCTTGTGTCTAGGCACATGCTACATTCCGATGAAGTGTCTCAGTCGTCCAAACCGGTCAGTCTTCTTACTGCCAACGGAGTCTTTCAAGCCACTGACCAAGCTAGAGTCAATGTCCCCGTGTTGGGGGCTGACATCAATCCGTACGTCTTGGAAGATAGCCCAGCCGTCGTATCGGTAGGACAACGTTGCATCGATGCAGGATGGAGCTTTCATTGGCCCGCTTACAGTAGGCCATACTTCAAGAAACCAGATGGAACCAAAGTCAAACTTGAAGTAGAGGATTATGTTCCATACTTGCCATCAACCACCGGTGTTGCGATGTCCGCCATAGGTCAACCTTACGGTACGAATGATCGGTCCAGGGGACTGCGACCCATGATCCCTCTGCCCGCGTCACCGGCTGAAGAGGCAATTGAGGTCCAGGACGATGAGGACAACCCCATCGGCGAGGATCCTGTTGAAGATGATCCTGAACCAGTGGATGAAAGGTTGGTGGAAAAACCGTTGGACCCGAAGAGGGATAGGGGAGAGAAAGCTCTTAAGGAAGAAGCGCAATCAGTTCAGCATCTGTTGACTCATACCCCGAAGAACCCCTTTTGTCAAGCTTGTTCGAGGGCAAAGATGACCAAACGTCCATCGTATAGCAAGGGTGGTTCGACCCAGGTAGAGGCGGATCACTTTGGACAACATTTGACTGCTGACCATCTCGTTATTCGTGACGATGAAGAAATGGACATCGATGGGGCTCGCGTCGCATTGGTCGTGAAAGATGTAGCAACAGATTTCAGATATGTCTATCCGGCCGCACGTCGATCAACACGTGAATGCATAGCAGCCTTCAAGCATTTTGTCCGTTCGACTGATGATGTAGGAGTATTTTATTCCGACAACTCACCAGAACTCATCGCAACTGCCGAAAGACTAGGATGGAGGCATCAAACCAGCTTTGCATATGTCTCTAAGACTAACGCTATGGCTGAAAGATCGATTCGGTCTGTCATCGATGGAACAAGGGTAAACCTAGAGCAAGCTGGCTTACATCACCAATATTGGGCTCATGCTGCCAGGCATGCATGCATGGCAAACAACATCGTCGACGCCCGGGAGGGTAGTTCGCCTTGGTCGCTTCGATTCGGTGAGAAGTTCACAGGCCCTTTGGTTCCCTTTGGGTTGAGGATTGATTACTGGATCGGCCCCAAGAACAAGGCCAAATCTTCTCTCAGGTTCGAGCCAACATCAAACCCGGGAATATTCTTGGGATATGCCGTTCAGTCCAATTTTGTGTGGAGAAAGGAGTTCATGGTTCTCCCATTGAAGGATGTTATGGAATCAGACTTTAGTCCCGAGATCCAACCACTGAGAGTTCATCAGATTGCTGTTCCAGACATCGGTTTACACTTTCCATGCAAAGGCAGGTACAACATGATTAGAGAGGGGTTGTACCCAGGCATTACCATTTCAAGCAATCCGCCGTCGATCGATGACGTCAAGGCTGCAAGTGTTGAGGATCTCGTTGATCAGGAGGTTTTGAGGCATGCCGTAGAACATGAGTATGAACCCGATGATCCACCCGAGCTTCCAGAAGCTCTTGTTGATGAAGATCCTGTTGGCGCTCGCGGGTCGGGAGACCTTGCCATCGAACCGGGGGGTGAAGAGGCTGAGATGATCGAGGTTTTGGATCCCGTTACGGGTGAAACAACATTGATTCCCAAAGCTGATTCATCCTTTTATGATGCCGGGGGATACAAGGCAAGGAAGTACAAGGGTTCTTCAAAACCACCTACAATCCCTCCCTTCCTATGGAAAGCAGCTTCTAAAGCTGAGAGAAAGAAAGCGATTGCCGAGTATGAGCTCGAGGAGGCACGCAAGCGTCTTCTCGCTGAGAAGAGCAAACACAAAGCAGCAGTGGCAGAGATTGACAACAAATTGCGGAATTACAAAAGTGGGGATATCCCCGCTGAGACGAAAATGGACGCCGCCTGGGAAGGTGTGCCTTTGATGCCTGGTGAACATGAAGAGAAACCACATGCGCATAGAGAAAAAGCAATTCAGTATGAGCCATGGCTAAACGCCTTAGTGGCCCGGCCCGTAGGACAGAAGGAAATCCGCAACACCCCAGATGCTCAACGTTCATTGGACGTTGAGTGGGTGAAGTTGGAGTCCAAGCCCGCTTGGCTATATGACAAGGTACGCGAGTGGGACGACGTGTCGTCCGAAGCTGTCCGTGCCAAGGCCAAGGTTCATGTAGGCAATGTTTTCGAACTCTGTGTTGAAAAAGGCAGTGAGCTTCCCAAGGATAATCCCCTCAGGAAGTACAAAGGTCGGACGGTGTTCCAAGGGAACAAAGTCAAAGATGAGTCCGACATGGTTGCCCTCTTTTCAGAGCTCGGTTCGGCGCCAGCGAACATGGAGGCGGGCAAAGCCCTCGACTGCTATGGCAGTGCGCCTGGGAACAAAATCACCCAGGGCGACGGCAAACAAGCCTACACCCAGACCACTTTGAAAGGCAAACCGACCTGGATCAGGATCCCAAAGTACCGGTGGCCTAAGTCCTGGCACGGGAAATACAAGGATCCTGTCATCCCGCTTGTACTAGCTCTCTATGGCCACCCAGACTCTGGCGGGTTCTGGGAGCGGCACTGCGAGGATTGCCTCGCCAAGGTCGGCTTCAAGGCCGTGCACCCCGAGTGCTGGCCATCGATCTTTTGGCATGACAAGTTGTTCCTTTTGTTAGCCGTCTACGTAGATGACTTCAAGATGGCCGGTCCAGAGTCCAACCATGCTGAAGGGTGGAAGCTCATAGGGACACATATTGACATGGATACCCCTGAAGATGTAGGAAGGTATCTTGGTTGCGACCATGTTGTAACGCATGACGTCAAGATGTCCGTAGCAGATCATCCTTTTGCACATGTGTTTGATCACAAGCTCGAAGATCCAGCTAGTAAGCCAGCGGCCGCCGCCCGCCGAACGCAGGATTACTGGACTCACTTCCCCGAGTATGGCACGTTTGTACATCATCACGTTCAGCCACGTCGGCGCTTTGAAATCAGGCCTGCAGGCGTCGAAGGACTGTTCGATCCTGGTGATCTTAGGTACACTGAGTATGTTCCATGCACGGAGGGATCCGTTGCCAGCGATGCGGGGGGCACACCCCACGTTTGGCACGACATCAAAATAGACCGACAACAAGGATTGCTGTTTTGGTGGACAGGGGAGACCTACTTCATCGACCGGAGCATTTCCGACCCCAAGATGGCCGTTGCGGCTGTCAAAAAGATAAGGAACAAGAGTCAGGCCAAAAAGGCCGCCCGTGCCCAAGGTTTCACATTCCTGGATCAACTTGAGGAAGACCAGGGATGCATGAACAAACCGGTGACTCGAGTCGAGTACGACATGAGGGGCTTTCTTCGTCAATGTCTTGAAAAGTATGAAAGCCTAGTAGATCACCCAGTGAAGTTCAAGACCGTGAGTACACCGTTCCACGACGATAAAATTGCCAGACCGATTGGTGATGAGGCAGAACGCCGGGGGGAACTCCAGGCCATTGCAAGCAGAGTCTTAATGAAAGTGTTGTTCGCTGCGCGCATGGCGCGCTTCGACTTGCTTCGAGCGACTCAGGGTCTTGCCAGCCGTGTCACTAAATGGTCGAAGGAGTGTGATGTTGCATTACACAGATTGATGTGCTATATCCACTCTACTATATCGACGTCGTGCAGTCGGGATTCATTGGTGACGAACCCCAAAGTTGTAAACTGTGGCTGTTCGCCGACAGTGACCATGCCGGAGGCATGACAGTCGTTCAACTTCAGGTTGCATTTTGGCCATGGTAGGACCAAACACCTACTTTCCCCTTACTGCATTTTCGAAAAAGCAGACGGCCACCGCTATGAGCTCGACGGAAGCGGAAGTCATTGCCGCTAATCTGTCCATTCGAACAGTTGGTCTTCCTTCCTCCTGCTCTGGCAAGTCATCCGAACGCGGGGGGAGTTACAAACGCCAACGCACAGAGCTCGGCCGTGGGGACACGTGCCCGAAATGCAAAGAAAGACACTTGGGAGTTCGAACCATTGAGAGATCAGGTCATTAGACGCCATGTTGAACCCAGAAATCACCTTTTTGACCCGAGAGATTGTGATGACTGCCCAGGCGATCACAAATTCCTGTCCGCTCAAAGAATCACGATCGCGCAATTTAAGGATGGATCCTTTGATGCTGACGTGAGCTGGGACTGGTCCAGCAGAGAGGGACAGAGGGTTATGAAGAGTGAATGGACGGGGATGACGATCTTTAGGATACCTGGTCCAAACGAAATCGACTACGGTGTTGAATCCCGTGAAATTAGGAATGCACTTACTGATTCATGTTACGTTGGTCAGGGTCGTGAAGGTTCCATGGACATTTACCTTATTGGGAAGGGGACTTTCGAAATGGTATTCTTGGAAGATAATCAGGCAACAATTCGTATCCTTGAATCTGGGAGATCGCCTGCTTTCCGTCATGCCGATAAGACCCAACGCCTGAACTTAGCATGGTTAGCTGAGCAATTCCAACGGAAACACTTCACACTTGTTTATGTACCCTCGATGCTTCAAGCAGCTGACATCTTCACCAAACCTTTTCACGAGCACAGAGAAATGGAACCAACTGCTCAAGCTTTTGGGGTTGCACCGTGCGTCCATCAAACCTCCAGGTCAGAAGACGCCCGATGCACTTCACGGGGACCCGTGGCCGCTGCTATGCCCGAGTCTCAAACCAGAGTTTTGCTTGAAGTGTGTTGCAGTCCGGAATCGAAGCTCGGCGAGGTCACGCGTAAAGCAGCACATGGCTGCAAGGTGATTCGCATAACTAAAGATGATGATGTCTTAGATCCACAAACACGTAAGTTGATCGTCCGACAAGTTTTGAATGAACTACGTTATCTTCCAAAAGGCCGCAGGTTACTTGTGTGGGCAAGTTTGCCTTGCACGGGTGGAACGCCCTGGATACACGTCAACAAAACCATCCCGTCAGCCGCCAACAAAGTAGAGGAACACCAAAAGGAATTCAGGAAACTCTGGAACGCTCTGGTGGATCTCGTCAATTCTTTGCGCTCAGCAAGTCCGTACATTGCTATTGAATGGCCCAAGGGCTGCGTGTACTGGAAACTTGATCACGTGGTAGCTTTCTGTCAACGCCACGCGATGGAGCAGGTGACATTTGATGGATGTATGGTTGGTGTTGTTGATGTCCACGGTGTATCCATTCGCAAGCCATGGAAGATTTGCACGAATTTACCCAGCTTAATCGAGTCGTTTGAGTCTTTGCAGTGTGACGGGAACCATGAGCATGCTGAAGGCAGAGGTGAGTCATTGAAGCGTACGGAAAGTTATACATTCCGCATGACCGACATGATTCACAGAGCTTTCGGCGTGTCCGTGGCCAATTAACTCGAGCTCGCGACCGGGGACGGTAAGTCATATCAATAGCTTTCGATCCCGCTTTGCCTTCTTGAAACGATGAGCGCATCTTGTGCCACTGAGACGGATGCCATTGAGTTCTTTTTGAACCGCCCAGGTATGTACATCGATCCGCAGTCCAGCCTACTCAGGCAGGGAATGATGAGTGCTGGAAGAACCTTCTTCGTCGCACTTCTGTTCTTGGTCACATTTGGGAATCCATGCACGATGGTCGCTCCCATCTCGATGCAACTTGTGACGGAAACCCCTATGATACGTGTTGCAACGTCCTGGGGAGGATCGATGAGACTCATCGTGAAATTTTGGAGTGTAATCCTCCGAGGTTCATGACGCAGCTTCCATGCCCGGGGAACCCGTGGTCGACTTCATCTTTGCAGGAGACAGTTCCATGGCACTTGTGGACGAGGGTCTGTATGCCGACGGAACGGTCAAACGCACCAAGAGGAATGTCGGCGAGTTCCTGAAAGCCGGGCGAATGGACCTGTTGACTGAGAAGGCTGGATCAGCCCAATACTCCATGCATTGGGGCAAGGGACTGAAAGATATCACCGACGGAATAGAAGCGTGCCTGGACAACAAAGCACGACGCACACCGGGAGGTGTTGCCCCAGCTGTGGTGGTTGTCAGCTACGCTGGCAACGATGTCTACGGGAACTATGGGTACGTAGGCAATCCATGGGTAGACACCCAAGTCCTTCACAGGAATCCGGCAAAGCAGCAGGCCGCGTACGCGTGGCAGGCTGAGATGGCCGAGAGTCACACCCAACAGATGCGGCGTCTCGCCGATCTAAGGCAACGCAAGGATGTAGCGGCTCTGATTGTCATCTGCTACTGCGATGGGCAGTCCTATGGCTTGCCGGAGGACTTCACCCGCCAAATGGTCCTTGTTTCCGAGGCCTTCAAGAAGATGGGCGTGATGACTGTGGCCGGCACAACGCTCGTGCGCTCATGTACCAGGTACGACAGCTTCCATTGCCTAAATACAGATGCCAACCGGAACCTGTTTGTCCGTTATTACGCTTCTGTTGCCCTGTTCGCCTATTACTACTGGGTTTTGGCCGGTGTGGACATTCTCAGGAGAGACGCGAACCTGTTCGCAAAGCAGAGAGGCAACAAGACACGCAAGGCTTTGATGCGTGAGCGGGTGTGGAACAAGCGGTTCGATGAAGGCTACCTGTGCCTTGGTGATTGGTATGAACCGTTCCCAGGTGAGCTACGCCAGCACGCCATCACTGGCACTGGCAAAAAGGTCGCGCTGACAGAGTTTGAGGAAATTGCGATCCTTGATGACTGTGGTGAGTGGAGGACGCCACCCAGGATGAGATCGAAGCCGCCGAAAGCTACCTTTCAATGTGAGGGCGTATCAGCAGCGGGGGACCGCGGGCCAATGGTTGATTCCAACTGCAGCCGAATGGGGTGTGCCTTCGGGTGCGCCAACCCCCAAGGAGGATGACAAGATGGAAGTGGATGAGCCGAAGGTCATCGAGATCGATGAAGTCTTTGAACCACCCACTACCACGCCTCCGGGGACGGACGGCCGCGATCAGAACAATCAGGCTCCTGCCTCTGCAGCTGGTATGGAGTTTGTCACTGCAAATGTGCCCGTTCCGGCTGATGGTGACAAAGAGTTCGCGCCGCCAGTGCTCACTGAGGAAGATGAGTTGCTGGTGATGGAATGATCCTTTGGATGATGAAGAACAAATCTTGGAGTTGCTGCAGCCACACATTGCTGCTGAAGAACGTCAAGGACATGAGAATGTCGATCAACCGGATGACGATGAAGACCCCGACGAAGAGATCCTGTTTGACACACCGATCCTTACGCACTTGCCTGACTCAATGCGTGATGAAGGCTTCAAGGTGCAAGGAGTTTTGTATCAGCTACGCCTCAATCCAGAAGAGCCTGACATCGTCCGCATCTACACTGATGAGGATTCGATCCCAGCTCTTGAAGGTGAGGCCCTCCGAAAGTTCAAGCAAATCACTGACTTTCAGGGGGGAGCTGGAACAGGTGTGAAAGACAAGAAGGGAGCCAAGATTCGCACCGCTGAGGTTCCACCAGCCAAACGAACTGGTGCAGAACCACCGCAGGAACCCAAGCCCAAAGCATCCAAGAAGTCCTCAGAAGAGACTGCATCATCATCGTCGGACGTACGCCCGGCGGGAGCCGAGGCACCGATGCTGTTGAGAAACCTACGCCGAAGCCTCAGCCAAAGCCGACAGAACGCCCGGCGGGAGCCGTGGCCGAATCAACCACTCCTGCCACGGAGAAAACCTGCAATCAAGTCGAAGGTGATGCCCAAGCCTCCGCCGAAGGCACCACCCTATGCCGAAAGGTGCCACATCGCCTCTATCAGAGAACCAGGTGGTGGCACTACAGTCCAGGGAAGTGCCCGGAGCCTCCAGACTGGACCACCTCAGCTCCGACCAAGTATGGCTATCGCGCCGAATCTCTGGTCTGCTGCGTGGGTGGGAGCACACGAACAAGCGAAATCGTGTCCCACGCCGGCCTTCCAGAAGGGACTTTGGATGGAGTTCAGCCATGTCTACATGTACATCAAGAAGAAGTACAGACAATCGCTGACCATCGATGACATGCTGGTTGTCCTTACGAGCAACCATCGTTTCATGATGGAGATCAAGGTGCGCCAAAGGGGACTTTGGTCGGGGGAAAGAGGCCGTACACCAATGCGACTCAAAGCCATTCAGCATCACAACGACTGGTCTTACCAGAACGTTGGAAGAAGCGCTGCCAGAGCACGAGCGCTTCATCGTGCTGGATCCGGAGTATGGCGTGGCCGAATACAACAGCGGCAAATTCCCTCGTATGCCAGTCAACGCCCATGGACGTGTCGAGGACATTCAGCCAACGATCGTCTATCACTATACGCACCATGCATCGATCCAGGATATCATCAACATGGGTTTGATCCCAGGTGGCAACCATACCGGTGACATGTACTCGTTTCTGACAAAAGAGGACCCATGGAGCATCAGCACGACAGACTATGCGGCAAATGGCATCTACTCGGCCAGTGTGCATAGCTCTCGATTTGCATATGATGGCAGTACATGGACATCGCCTCGTGGAAACGACGGCCGGCACAATTCTTTGCCCCTGACTGGATTTCCTGCCGCTATGTCATTTTTGTGTATGACATGTCGAATGCGTGCTACTTGTATGCCAACCACGTGTATGCTCATTACCGTGCGATCTTTCAAAAGAAGAAGAAGGCATTCTTCGAAGCACGCAGCGGGGGACCGCTTGCCGGAGATGAAGAGTTGATTACGTCAAAGCTGGAATCATCCACCAAAGACGTTCTCGATGACTATGAAAAATGGTGTGGCAAGGTGACCACATTCCATCCTTTCATCTTCGGTGGTCAGTATGAGGTGCAGGGTGTCAAGCATCAAATGAAGGCTGGAAAGAATCTGCCGGACCTCAAAGTGCTCGAGACAATGTATGTCACACGGCGGCCAAACTTCCGGGCGAATCGCAACTACGTTAGCCCCACGGAGATGCTGCCGAACTACAACCGGCCCAGATTCGACTTCAGAGCCTGTGATCCGGCGAAAGAGGGTTATGGCAAGACGCAATGGCTTGTAGTGGAAGGGATTCAAATGCCTGAAGGGCACTGCCCTACTTGTGAAATCCATTTCACTTTCGGCACAATGAGTTGCGGCCAGTGCGGTACTTTCTTGAACACCGCATCGGATCTTTGCAAAGCCGCCCAGGTCATTCGAATGGAAGAACTCGCCTCTGAGATGGGCGTCGAACTCTCACTCGATATGGTCCAGGAAGATCGGCTGCAAGGAACCGGCATTCGCAACACGCCTGCGGGGACGCATGGCCATGATCCCAGAGCAAATCGTTCAGGCATCAACATCCTGAAAACCAATGCTCGGAGCCATGTGAACAAGGCAGACAAATTGGGCATGACCATTTCGCAGAGACAGTTGACAGATCCTCTGTACGCCTTCAACTGCGCAGCTCAAGATCTTTCACCGCTCTGCATCAGTTTCTTGGAGAAGTTAGCGAATGCTGTCATTCCGGATCCTCCAAGAACACATCAAATGATCATGCAGGGGGTCGGACATCGCTATGCTGGGAAGCTGGTCTACATCAACGATCCTGAGAAGGTGGGAGAGGCAGACATGAGCAAAGATTTCTTAGTGTATTGGAAAAACAGACTTTACCGACCCGAGATCTTTGCAGCAAGCTATGCCCAGAGCACAAAGCGACCACCGATTCTCGGATTCCACTCTGAATGGAAGACCGATGAGAAGGATCCCGATGAGCTTCTTCAGCTTCTGCTCGACTTCATCGCTGAGGACATAGCCTTCAT
>CAXIVM010002494.1:88442-119319 GCA_964035705.1 Porites rus | reverse complement strand
GAGAACTGGCGACTTTGTAGTACAACTTAGTACGCGGAGCAATCTGTTGAGCTGGAAGCTGAGAACTGGCGACTTTGTAGTACAACTTTAGTACGCGGAGAGCTGTGGAGCTGGAAGCTGAGAACTGGCGAGTTTCTAGTATAACTTTAGTACGCGGAGCAATCTGTGGAGCTGGAAGCTGAGAACTGGCGACTTTGTAGTACAACTTTAGTACGCGGAGTAGCCGGGGAGCTGGAAGATGAGAACTGGCGACTTGGTAGTACAACTCTAGTACGCGGAGAAGCTGGGGAGTGGGAAGATGAGAACTGGCGACTTGGTAGTACAACTTGAGTACGCGGAGTATCTGGGGAGCTGGAAGATGAGCACTGGCGACTTTGTAGTACGCGGAGTAGCTGGGGAGCTGGAAGATGAGAACTGGCGACTTGGTAGTACAACTTTAGTACGCGGAGTATCTGGGGAGTGGGAAGATGAGAAGTGGTGACTTAGGTAGTACAATGACTTGGTAGTACAACTTTAGTACGCGGAGTATCCGGGGAGCTGGAAGATGAGAACTGGCGACATGGTAGTACAACTTGAGTACGCGGAGTATCTGGGGAGTTGGAAGATGAGAACTGGCGATTTGGTAGTGGAACTTTAGTACGCGGAGCAATCTGTGGAGCTGGAAGATGAGAACTGGCGACTTTGTAGTACAACTTTAGTACGCTTCATTCCAACTTGCTTTTTTTCAGTGAGATTTCCTGGAGGCGTGCACGCTGCTTCTCCCCTTACCAGCAGCCCAAATGCTCACGACGATGAGCTGGGCTGTCACCGCTTGGCCGCCGGTGGGGGGTTTGGGAGGCGACACGCGCTAATTCGTTCACTATATGTACAGTGAAGACCTTCACCAGCAGCAGACATGGACATACACACACACAGACAGGGACTCATACACACACACACACACATCACACACAGAGACCCACGCACTGCCTCAACTTACTCGGACACACACACAAACAGAGACTCATATACACACGGACATAAATACACACACAGAGACCCACACACTACCTCAACTCACTCGACTTAACACTTCACACTGCACACTTAACAGATAACTCGCACTCTGACTTCCTACGTGATGAAAAATGCTTTCGGGCCACTCGTCGTCTAGTTTATCCCACTTCCTTTGGTTGGTGTGTTGGTTGGTACGGCCTGCTGGGCTTGTTGGTTGCTTGGATTCGGAGAAAACACATACAGTGATGGATGGATCATGGACAGGGAGAAAAATGTAACTTTTTGGTGTGTTGGTTGCTTGGTTTGCTTGCTGTTGATTGCTTGCGTGATACAGTGGATGCATGGATGGATGGATGGATGGATGGGTGGGTGGATGGATGGATGGATGGATGGATCGGTGCTGTGTAAATAATGGCGGGAGGGGGTGCGGGGGAGGGCGCAGCGCTACGGGATGGGTGGTTTTGGTTGCTTGGTTTGTTGGTTGCTTGGTGGGTTTGTTGGCTTGGCCGCGTTGTTGCTTGGTTGGTTGGTCGGTTGATTGGCACTCCGTTGATGGATGCATGGATGGACGGATGCTGTGTAAATGGGGAGGGCGCAGCGCTTCCCCTGCAATGCAAACCAAGCCTCCCCCGCACGGGATTTCTAGTACCTACAGCACTTGGGGAAAACACGGAGTTATGTGGTTTGGTTGCTTGGCTTGTTGGTTGCTTGGTTGGTTGCTGGCTTGGCCGCGTGGTTGGTTGGTTGGTTGGTTGGTTGGTTGGTTGGTTGAATGGTTGGTTGGTTGGTTGGCTGGCTGGCTGGCTGGCTGGCTGGCTGGGTGGGTGGGTGGGTGGGTGGTTGGGTCTCCGTTGACGGATGGATTCATTGATTGAATGCATGGATGGATGGAAGGATGGATGGATGGATCCTGTGCTGCCTCACGTTCCGGAGGCGTCCGGGTCAGTTTCCGGCGGTTCCCGTCGTTCCGGACAGTCTCTACGCAGTTTCCGGAGGGTTCCGAAGGGCTAGTAACAAGAAGCTATTGAGGTGAAAACAAAGGGTTTGGCAGGGGCAGGGACAAGCGGTGTGAAACAAACCGGAGGTGACATCGTTCTCTGTGCAGGTTCCATGGATACCTGCTTCACCGGCGGAGGGTTGAAAGGAAAGGGTCGAGGGTGAAAAAGAAAGTGTGAAGGGTGAAAAAAACAAGGTGAAGGGTGAAAGAAACATGCTACAGGGTGAAAATGACAGGGTGCAGGGTGAAAATACAAGGTTTTGGGAGGGTGGAAAAAGAAGGTTCCAAAGGGTGGGGAAAAAAGGAATCTTGAGGGTGAAAAAAGCATTGTTCGAGGATGAAAAAAAAGGGGAGCCCTCCTAAAAAGGCCTTGCTGGACCAGCAGGGTCAACCTGAAGTTCAGGATAGTCCATGCTGTGTTTCAATGCCCAAAGACCTCCGTTGCTGAGACCTCCGTTGCTCCAAGGCCTGGAGACGGAGCGCACGAGCTCAGGCACGGCTTTCTTGCACCCGGCAAAGTAGTGATGATGCCTCAGTCCATGGCACCCCGGCGGTCATTGATTTTGGATCCAGGCAACACCGCGGGGGGTGGAAGCCTTTCATGTCTGAAGGACAAAGAGCAGACTTGAGAACTGCCAACCCCCAAGACGTCTGATGTGAAGATCTCTGTCCACACCTCACCGGCCAAAAGGATCGACCAGATCAAGTGTCCCATCCACAGAAACATGAACAAATGTTCCGTGACCGACATCATGACCATCACACTGGTCACCTCTCGCACTGCTTGCAAGCAGGAGGCCAAATGAACATGCAAACCCGGTACCAAGTGAGATTCACTCCAATGAGCACCTTAGATCTGCAGCACGCTTTCTCTTCTTCTCAGATCTGCAACTCCGTTGAGCCTTTTGAAAAAGTGCTTCTGCCTGATTCTACATCTCCAAAAAATATCTGAATGTCACTCGAAGCGTGCCAGGCCCGTGCATACTCTGCTCGCGATGCGAACCAGCTCGACACCGTGGCCGAGGAGCCGCAAAGAGCGGACCCATGAAGCACACTTCGGCAATACCCCAGACCAAAGCCACCTGTGGGAGGTAGAAAAAGGAAACGCGTTCTGTGGGAGGTTCAACAGCAAAGAAAACACGTTGGATTCTAAGAAACATTCCAGAGGGGTTTGCAATCAGGCACCCTGAATTCTTGGAATCTTTGACCTGTCACTTTCAGGTCACCCTGGTCAGTGGAGTAGGGGCACGTGCTCCGAAATCCGCGCTTCAAGTGCTCTTGCCTTGTTCGGCAAATAGTTCCAAGGGAACGGCTTCCAGACCTGGGGAACGGCACATCCGGACCGGTGGGGTAGAGTTGAACAGCACCCGGTCACCCAGAAAGCGCTGTTTTTTTGGTAAAGACAGGCTGTTCTCTTCAATCACCAGAACTGCTTGTGGAAAAATCTATCATAGGCCTGGCATCTCACACCAAAACCAAAGCTGATCCAAAAGACCCAAGTCCTCTCTACTACTACTACTACTACTACTGGCATCAACCCTCGAAGACCCCCATGATGTGAAGTCAACAAGAGTCAAGGGGCTTGCAGCTTTAGGAGAATGTTCATCCCAACCAGTCCCAACAAACAGCTGCGGTTCATACGGCCAGTCCCTTCCGACCACCCCACTAGCAGATTCCTGTAGTAACCTGCTTCACTACCCCCCTTGTCTCCATTCCCCCTTTCTCCAGGCCTCTTGGACATCCGCCTGGGTCGAAAAATAGGGAGACGCCCGAGATGTGTCTTTGAGTGTTGTGAGGGGAGAGCGGGAGCTCCCCCAAACCAGAAAAGCCGGATTCGAAGGTCTCCCAGCTCCACACATCCCGATCGGGAGCTCTGGAGATTCGCGACTTGTGATCGCGATCTGGCAACCTTTTTGATATGACAAAGAAAATCCAACCTCATCCTCTACTGATTCATGTCGGACAAAAATGTGGAATGAGGCTGCCGATCATGACCACCACACGTGTCGCTGGACATCTACCACACGATCCGAGCATGCAGAGGCCCAACCCCAAGTTCCGAAAAAGGAACAAGAACAACGACCCTGCAGGGTGAATTTTGGAATCCCAAACGAGTTGAGACGGTTATATAAGTCATCTTAAGTCCACTGGCTTTCACCAATAAAATTATCTCTCTCTCTCTCTCTCTGCCCAGTTGATCCACATCATCCCGTAGTCCTCGCCTTCTCGTTCTTAGAAGAAACGCTCATGGTGCCGACGCGTTTCCAGGGCACAGAAAAATCGGATCTGAGCCCAGGCCACCATGTGCTTGGTAACAACCCAGTGACCTACATCCCAAGACACCCTGCCTTCTGGGAAAATCTCCCCCCACCACCTGTGAGTGTTGGAGGGAGCCTTTCTTACCCGTTGTTCAAAGATCGGCAAGGCAGAATTGCCAGTGTAAAATACAGGAAAATCCATCGAATGCAATCAATACATCGTCTTTCGATGTTCATCGACCTTTCCGAGCACTATATACTAGGAGCAAGGATGCTACTAGATGCTACTAGTAGCTCCTGGCATTACTACTAGGAACAAGAAGCTACTAGGAACAAAGGGCATCGCTACTAGGAGCAAGGATGCTACCAGTGTATCTTTCCTCGACTTCCATTGGGATTCACGGCCGGACTTCACGATGCTTGCCAGCTCGTCCAGCGAAGGAGCCCGTCTCGAAAGAGCACACACACACAGCAGCCGTTCCAACGGGCTGCTTACACTCCCGAAAACTAACATGGAGCTTGAAAATGGACCTTTGGGAAGACTCTTGTTTTCCTCTACACCCCCGTGGTTTTCAGGTTCCATGTGGGTCTCTTCCCGGGTGTGGAGGCTCGGGCATGTCCAGAACATCCACTGGGGGTCGAAAAACCACCTGGCTCGACACATCACCCACCTCGCTCGGAAGGTCACGTTGAAGCGCTTGGTCCTCAGAGGTTCCCCGGGGCGGCAGCATCGGACCCCGCGATGCTTTCGGACACGCGCAGTAGACGGTGAGACTGCAAGACAGGGAAGTCATCACATGGTCGGGGCAAAGGACGAAAATGGTCGGGGCTGTTGTGGTGTTGTCTTCGAAACCAAGTTGGCTCTCCCTCCTCTTTTTCTTGGACTTTCACCTTCAGGTCTTTTGCTCTCTCCAAACCATCACCCAGCAAAGGTCACGGTCTCCGGGATTCCAAGCTGGAAGCCTTCCATGCAGAAGAGCGTTGGCAGCTTGGGTCGAAAGTCCTGCTTGTGCGGTTCCCGCGGGTTCCCGCGAAGCGCCAAGGCGGAGAACGCATCGCGTGCGTGCTGCGCGAAAGGCATCATGCTGCGATTCATAGAGAAGGAATCCATCGAACTAGAGTGGGGGATGGTGGCAAATAAACAAATATATATATACATATATATATATACAGGGTGTAAGCTGTATGCAAGAACATGAAAGACCTGTGTTACCTCTGTTGCCTTGAAGGTGCTCCAACATGTCCTTTCAGTGATTTTTATCCCTGAACTTCCATCAAGACTTCCCAAATCATGCCCCCCAAAAAAAACACTTCCTTTTGCCAGGCAGTGTCATTGGAAAACAACGTTCGATACCGTTTGCGGATCTGTAGATTCCGTCGTGTGGAAACTGCTCCCAGGTTGCACGCCTGGGAATATTGCCAGGTTGCTTGGGGAGAGCGGCCTCAGTGTGCATTCGTTCACACGGCTGTCGTGCGCCCAAACACTGCGTCTCCTCGTGTGGACCAGCACGTGGCGTCGACCTCGTGCGGACGCGCCGTATTTCGACTCCCGACCGCCTGGGCCACCCGGCTGCGGGCAGAGCTGTAGGGCCTGGCAGAGCCACGCTGGTCCCGGTGGATGACATCGTCCGGTGGATGGGCATTTTTGGAGCGGCCGGAGGGGAAGATGGGTCTCACCTACAGGGAGAAATATCAGGGTTTGTGAACGGCCCACAGAAACACCAGCTGTTCCTCCTCAAAACAAGAGTCTGTGTCGTACTTGTCGCCTTGTGTCGTTTTGGGTGTGTGGAAAATAGATTGTGAACATTGCCATCTATTGAAAGAAGCCCCTATCAGCCTCTATCAGCTTCTATCAGCCTCTCAGCCTCTAGCATGCATGTCCTCCCCGTGTCTCGCCTCATCCGATCCGAGCTTTCAAGGCCTTCAGCCGCTACGGAGAAGAGCTCCGACCACCCGGTCCACGGGTGTACTTGGGATGCGTCAGTGGATGTCCAAACTAAGACTTGTTGCACAAAACGTGAGTGTGGCCGCCTTCTGTTTTCATGACTCTTTATTCTCTTTATGGCATGAAATGGCATGACATGGGTTCCGCGGGACGATGGCCACGGAAGTCGCCACACACGGAAGGCCCATCCTTTTCAGCCCGTATTGAAGATCAAGAGGTCACAAGCGGCTCAGGCTGCTCAGTCGAAGCGTTTTAAATTTCATCTAGCAACTGCCTTCCATCTTCGGGAAGAGTTGGAAGCCCCGCATATTTGTGCACGCCTTTGGAGAGCTACATTGGCTACCCCAAGATCGCCCAGCTAGTCCAAAAGAACGCCAAGAGTCGGTCCCATTCGCATGGGGCACGAGCAGAAGCCCAAGAAGCTAGTTTGAGACGAATTGTGGAGATGTCTCTCCAAAAGAAGGCCAAGCTGTGGCGCCCAAGGCCTTTGCTGGCGAGGAATCAGTCGAGACATCCCCAAGCCTCGGCCCTCGGGTGGCCTGGCCTGCTCCCTTGGGGAGTCGCAGTGGCCGATGAGCGATGAGAACCTTTTTGTGGCACTGAAATGAAGGGCTCTCCATCAGCTGTGGTTCAAAATCAACCTGTTACAACCAAAGTTGGCAAATTCTTCTAAGTTCTAAGGCAAGAAGGGATGGAGCAGCAATGAAAAACCAAAGCCGCGAGCTCAAGAGTCAAGTTTCAAGAGCCACCACCATCTCATCATTTCAGCCACGCTTCCGAGTTTTGCATTACTGGTGCCAACTCTCTCCGAGAGCGGCAACGATCAAACCAATCAACAACTCGCTTTCTCAGATAAAGTGTCCTTCATAGAAGTGGATGTTGCAAATCAACACCACGGTAGATGGGTGTCCTCTTGGCTATCCTGCAATCCACTTCTGTTTCTGGCTGTAGACACCTCAACTGGCCCCTGCCAGCAGCAACTCGTCGCGCTCCTAGGACGATGCAAGTTGCTGCTGTCGATGGAACAGCATCGAGGCAATCCATGCAAGTTTCACAGGGTGTAAACATTTGTTGAAGGATATTGAATGAAGTGTCACACGCTCTGGGTCTGATTCTGAAGCGATGTGGGTGTGCCAACCAAAATGAGGAGGCCTCAGCGGATGTTTCTATTTGGGTTGCGATCCACCGTCGTCGTCGATCATGCCCTCCGGGACGAGCTCGAATCTTGGTTGCAGCCCAGCGACACACAGCTGCGCGTCAGAGCGTCACTCGGTTCTGGGGTGACTTTGGAATCTCTTCCAACAGAGAAGGCGGCCCCTTGTACCTCAGAAGAATGGAGCCGCTGCAAGTAGTTGACTCATATGTAGTATACATCGAAGGTTTCGTCTGGGACTGCCATGGATTGGCAAGGCTGGCTCACAGCATAGGAACAAGAAGTTACTAGTAGCATCGCTACCAGTAAAAAGAGCATTGCTATTAGTAGCTAATTTACTACTAGGAACAAGAAGCTACTAGTAGCTCCAAATCCCTCGGTTGGAAAGTCCAAATCCCTAAAACTGAGAGACTCATCCGCCGAACACAACCTTCGCTTCAGAGACCAACCGGTCAATCGGTCACTGACTGGTCGCAAATGTTTAAGATTTCAATTGAGCATAGACAGGGCCTTGTTTAAGTCCGAGGTCTGAATGCCAAAAAAAGACCCAAATGTTTGAGAATGAGCATTTGGGCTCATTTGGGTTGCCTTGTTCCTCACACATCTCACACATATTATCGTTCCTTTCATGGCGACCGATATACTGGTTCTGTCCGACCCTTGGAAGAAATGGAATGGGTGCGCAGATGGGGAGTCTCCCAATCCCCAGTTTCTGGACTCTGCCCTCCAGAGTCAACAGCACATTGATTCAAAAACTGTCGCCCTGCCGAAGTCCAAGGTCACATCTCCAAAATACGACGCTTGATGTAGACTCTTGAGGTACATACCCCACCCCATTTGAATTGAAAATCCTCTTCATTTGGGGGGGGTAAGAATCAAGAGTCTACATTAAAATTACAATGCAACCTTCTTCCTGCCGAGAAATCTTAGTTCTTGAATCTCTCGTGGCCCATGACGAGAGTTCCAAACCTTCGATGGTGTCATTCTGATCAGTCCCACCTTGCCAGCTTCCCTCCGCGTGTGGATCAGACACAAACCGTGGATGGATGGATTGAGGCTGTGCAATCAGTTCCGTGGAGGAGCTCCACGATGAGGAGCTCCACGAAACCAACGACTCATGGTGGTCACAGCCGGCCTAACATAGGTGGAGCAACGGGAAGAAACCGAGAAGCACCGTCCCAGTCCCAGGTCTCAGCTCTGTTCCGCACAAAGGAGCCAGTTCCGCACGTACTCCTGAAGCACTCCCACAGATTTCTGAAGGCCTTGGACGCGGAACCGTGCATGTCCCACGTCTCATCCAAAGGGGACCGTCCACCGCACGGGCGTCCAGTCCGCGCCATATCAGGTGGGTAGCAAGTTGGCAATGCATGTGGCAACACATGAAGACAAAAAATGACTTTCGGATGTCGTTCGCCATGACTCTGCTCGATGGGAATGGCAAAACGATCAAGAGAAGGTGCCTTCAAGATCAAAGAACATCAGCTTAGGTTGTCCGTTCGTCATCAAGGGGAATTCTTCTTCTCTAAAGGTGCCGCTGCTTCAGAGTGCCTCAGAGAAAAGAAATTTGGCACAACAGCAATTTGAGGAAGTGCCTTGCAAAAGGATCACATCGGAGTACAAAAAAGAGTACATCCACCATGTGACCATGTGACCTTGTAATGTGACCCAAGGAGTACCTCTTGGCCAAGTAAAACCACTCTTGAATCCAAAATTGCTTTCTTTTCCCAAGAAATACCTGGACTCCCAATCGATTCGGAGCCATCAGCTTTCTCAAGATCGATTCAGTGGCGAAACCAACATCCTTCGCCAAGGAGAACTGACTCACTCCAACATTTGTGGATCAGGTGCACACCCTCACGTTCGAATCGGTGCGGAACAAACCTTGACACCCCAGGTGAACCGTCGGGTTGAACGGCCGCACGCGACGACGAAAGATCTGTTTGACAAGGCACGAGACACATCACCTCATGTGCGTTCGTCAGAGTCGAAGGACACTCTGGGAGCCAATGAAAAGTGAGTTTTACACGAAGCCACCACCGGCTTCCATGCTTGAGGTTATCTATTGTGTAATATATATACATAAATACACAGCGAGCATTATGTGTATATATAACTCTATCTGTGTCGTACATATATATATATATTAATATGAGATTATACATAAGTCTGGACTGCGACTAGACTTAGCTGCATCAAGTGCCGAAGCACTTAAAATGTTATGGGAGGATGAAGCAAAAAACCAACAGCACTGGGGATCCAGCGGATCACCAGGTGCATGTCCACCCCCTGTGCCACTCCCCTGGCGGTCAACGAAGGAGGCGAGAAAACACATCCCAAGAACGATGTGTCAGGGGCGAGACACTTCCCGAATTGAGAAGCCAAGAAGCCTGAACTTGAATGGAACTTCCAGATCTGGTTTTCACATTCACTGTTGTGGCATGGTTGCATTGCTAAATCTAGCTGCATGTTCAATGGATATGATTATTCAAAAAAAGACAGTGGTGCACCCATGGCCAAAACCAATCACCAAACTTTGTTTTGTTGCCTATTACAAATAAATAGGTTTATATCTTCTAACAACAGGGCGTTCCCGATTCATGATCTTATTCGCCTCTTTCTGCTGAGCCGTCATGCACGCACCGCCCAGTTTGAGCTCAGAGCAAAACAAAACACAAAAGATAACACTGTCCAACTAGTCATCTCCCAAAACCCTGTCCTCCCAAAATGCCTCCCTGTCCAATTCAGAAAGAACGAAAGAACACGCCTGACTAACCTTGTCTCCCTCTCGGATTCCTCTCCGCGGCCCTTGGTCTCCGCGGCCTGTACCTCATGCATCCCTCCAAAAACTCCTCAAAGCCTCGGTCGATCCGAAGACGACGGAGGTCGACCGGCTGGGTGGTGTCACTCAGTGTCTGTCGCCGCAAGACCGACCGGACGTCTCTCCCGCAGATTCTCGGGATTGCTTTTATACATCCGATGCTTTCAGGATCTCATATGCTTCTTGCATGGACAGAAACAAGTCTTGGCCCTTCATGCTAAAAATAACCGTTTGATGAAAACAACATATCTTTTGGGCATGTGGCCATCTTCCCTGATTGCTTTACGGCACCACGCATCAATGACCATGCGGACGAACCTTGCAAATAGCTGTGGGGTCCGGGCTCACTGTGCCGGTGCCATCCAGGTCCTGTGTGGGTGCCAAGGTCACGGCTGTGTCGCGTGCTGAGCTTGTGGGAGACCCTTTAGAGCCCCCTGTTTGACCAGGATGGTTGCGGCAAGGTGCGGCAAGGCAAAATCAATGAGAGCTGCTTGGTGAAGTACCCTATTCCAGTATGCACTCACACAAACGGGATGGGATGGGATGGGATGGGATGGGATGGGATGGGATGGGATGGGATGGGATGGGATGGGATGGGATGGGATGGGGATGGGGATGGGGATGGGGATGGGGATGATGGGTACAACCCCATCTGTACCTAAGTCAATTGCTGCGTCTTGATATCAGAAAGGGAAAAATATTGTGCAGTTGACTTTAGTTGATTGTAGGCACAGCAGTGTTGTGACCATGACTTGTTGCCAAAAATGACCGAAGATGGCACAAAACAGAAGAGTCTGAACCAGGTTTGCGGTTTTCTGTGTCATCCAAGAGCAATCGGGAAGCACACGTCTCGTTGTTGGTCTTATTAAAGCTTCAAAAAAATAAAACACCATTGGGACTCTCACCACTGCTGGAGGAGCAAACCAAGAGATTCCGAAGTCCAATCTTGTTGGTGGATGTCAATAGAAAGGTGGGGAACTCACAATCCCAGCTTTTGTCCACCAAGCTTAGCAAAGAACGAAGCTTTTGGCAGGAGAAGCTTCTCTTGGTATATAGAAAGTTTCACCTGAATGTCAAAGGCAGTTGAAGGAGAATCTCTTGCTCACCTCTGCGAAACACCCAAAGAAGTCAGCGAAGTCCCTCAAGCCAGCCGAACACGGGCAAAAAGCCTGAAAAAAGCCTTAAAAAAAAGACGAGAGAGAGAGAGAGAGAGGACGGACCCCGAGAAAGCCGAGAAACCAAAATAGATCTGCTCGCTGCTCGATTTGTTCGCAAAAACCGGGCCAAGATGAGAGACGGCACGACTCTTCATTGACCAAGCTGTGTGGAAACAGAGTCTTGAAACTCTTCATAAACACCTAAACCTTTTAAGAGTCATGAAGAGTCATGAAACCACCTCGAAAACCTTTTTGGGTTAAAGTTTGGACTCCCGAAACCACTTCAACCTTTTTCTACCCTTTTCACTCTTCATAGCTCTTCAAGCTGAGAGACACACCTGTTGCTCCTGCCTTCACCGGTTTCATGCCGCACGTGATGGTCAAGAGGTGAGGAAGAATCCCTTCAAAACGTCCATGTACCAGCATGTCCCAACTAATTTGACTGGTGACCCATTTCATCCAAACAGAAGCAATCCACCCATTTCTGGGTTTCTAGAACCAGTTTCCTATCAAAACGTCCATGTACCAGAACAAACCATGTCCATGTAGGAAGCCTTCTCCCAAGGTAACCCCAGAACGGGCCGAACCCGTCCAGCAGCTCGGTGAAGCGATGCTTGTCGTAGCAGTCAAAGCCCAGCACACGGAAGAAGGCGTCCATGGTGGCCTCAGGGGGTGGCAGTGGGTGGTGGCCGTGATGCGGTTTGGGGGAAGTGGCCTGGTCTGTTCTGTTTTGGGATGATGTGAAAGGTGAAGTGATTGAAGCCAAAGAAGCTGGGAAAGGGCTTTTCAGCTTTTCCCTGACTGTGCTGATGTATGACCTGATGTATGGATTTTGTTTAGTACCTCGTGGGGGATTCAGGCTTGGACTGATTTTTGGTGGGTGTCAGGGATTCACTTGCTTGATGGGAAAAACATGTTGAAAGAAATGACTCTCCACTGGTGGAGATTCTGGGCATGTTCCTGTCGCTGAAAGCCCGAGCCTCGCTTCCTACCTCTCTATGTTTGGCACAAGAATATCCTCACGCCAGACTGCAGCCTGATTCCAGATGGTGTCGGACTCAGAGTTTTTAGATCCACTAACGGTTGAGGTCATAAGCACTTGGAGGGAAGAGCCGAAACAATAAGAGTGGGGTTGCTCATGCATGAAACATACTCAGCATCGTGAATTGGGAGGCCAACAAGCATTTTTGCACAGGGACAACAATCCCTGCCCACGCCTAAGCTGCTCATCTGCACCGTGCCATTATGGGCTTGAAGTTCCGAGTGCTGACCAGTGTGTTCAGTTTAATTGTTTATAATATGATTATATATGTATGTGCACTATATGTTTATATATATATATCAAACTGACCCAAATCCGACCCAAATGAGCATCGGCATCACAGTAGTTTTCTCCTAAGCACTCTGTCTGTCAAACACCCAGCAGGGCGTTATGATAGGCGGCTAGGCCTCCCCCTGCGCCATCACCCTCCTCAGTTTCTCCTGGACCATCGCCTTCCCCTCTGCGCCGCTGGCGCCGCCGTTGAGCTTTCCAAGGTGCGTTGTTCTCTGCTTCCGGCTCGGCTGAGGCCTTGCGCTTCTCTGCTTCACTCGCAGGTGGGGGCACTGAAGCTGCCGTCGGAAGAGGAGGGGGAGGTACTACTGCAGGCATGGTCGCTTGCGAGGCCATCGCTTGCTGCTGTGCTTGCAAGGCAACTCTGGCTGCTGCATTGGAAGGGTCAGCCCTTGCAATGCCTGCGAGCTGCTCATTGCGCTGTTGAGATTGCTGCAGCAAGGCTTGCATCTGGATGAGGACCTGCATGAGCTCTTTATTTTCCCGCTCTAACCTTTCCATCCGACTCATCACCATCTGAAAGGCCTCGAGTTGTCGACCTGAAAGTCCTGCCATGGCCTCAGCTGGAGTCAGCTCCGCTTGGACATTCTCCTTCTCCGGACCCTTGGCCTTGGCCTTGGACATTGGTGCCTTGGGAACCACCGGCATGGCCTTCGGAAGGATCTTCGCCTTCGCCTTGGCCGCGGTCAGGGGCCGGTTAATCTGAAGCGAGGCCTTGGCAGCTTTGGGCCGCTGAGGCGGGCGCGGCCGTCCCAAGGTTCTCGCCTCCCAAGGTTCGACGTTGACTTCGCCGTAAACGGCTCACGAGGGATCGCATGGGATCGTGTGATTCAAAGCATTATATAGCAAGCTGATTAGCTGCTAAGGTGTACATGTGAGTGTGTGTGTGTGTTCCTCCTATATCAAAAGGATGACTCGCTACAAAAAGAGAAGTGGTTGAAAAGTTGAAAAGGAAAACCAACCACTTCAGGCCCCCACGAAGCCTTGAAATCCTCGAAAACGACCAGTCTGCACCAAGGAGGTCGAAGTGCATTCTTCTGCTTGGGATGGACCAGGTATCGATCATAGAGGAAGGTGAAGCACATCTTCAAGTTCTCCCTCTCACGGAACTGGACGGCCACTGAGACCATCGGCTCTTGTCCCGTGTCGCCCGCTTTCCGGAAGAAGACTTCGGCCACCTGGACGGCGCCCCAAGACTTGAGGAAGCCCATCCAGAAGCTGCCGGGGTACAAGCCAATGCTGGCGCTCTTGGCTCGGAAGTCGGGATCTGAAATGATCCAAATCTGCGGCAGTTCGAGAACCAGAGCATCACAGGGCCCCGCTTCCTTCAGTCGTGCTTCCAATGAAGCGATCCGTTCAGGCTCCGTGTCAATGGACGTCTCAACGGTATCGATGATGGTCAGGAACAAGGTGATCTTCCCCGCCTCCTCCACCTGCAGCCCAAAAGAGTGCACAACACATTCGGGTGGCCCCAGCAGCCCATCAACAAGGCTGAACTCCAGCCGCACCAAGAAGATTGATCATGACCCAAACAGGACACTTGTAGAATAGATGTGAGGTTTCTACACTTGGTGATCGAAACCTTGAGATGCTTAAGGAAGTCAACTACAACTTGGACTTTGGTTGGTCGTTGTCGTTGACCTTTTCACCTCACCCACCTCTTTCACATCGCCCACCCCCAGCCCCTCCGGCAGGTCTCCATTCAAGGCCACGATGACTTCCCGTGCGTTGGCGGCGGCATCGATGCGGTCCCGGCAGTCATCGAAGCGGACCAGATCCGTTAGGCCCAGAGTGGTCCGCAGCATGGACGCCATCCGGTCCACCGGGAGCTTCCATGGGTTCACCTCGGACGACCCCTCGGGAGACAGGCGCACACGTACACGAAGAGGGCAAAAGATGCATGGAAACTGGCTGCGTTTGGGCTGGACCCATCGGCCCTCCTTGCTGAAGTTGCCCTTTTCGTCATAAGTGACATATGGTACAATGTCATCCAAGAGATCTTCCTCGGGTTCCTGTTCCTCTTGTACCTCTTCTTGTTGAGCACTTTCCGGTTCGCACTGGGGCACCTCAGCTGCACCGGTCTCAGCATCCTCTGCTGGCTCCGGCTTCACCGCTGAGACCATTGGTGGTGCGTCGGGCATCGGAGCTGCAGGTTCTTTGGGTTCATCATCGGTGTCCCGCATAGCTTCAGACAGCTTGCTCATCAATGACTCGTCCTCTACCTCTGCATCTTCGCCCACCTCTGCATCTTCAGCAACCTCTGCATCTTGGCCCACCGTTGCATCTTGGGCTACTTCTGCATCTTGGCCCACCTTTGCACCTTGAGATACCTCTGCATCTTGGGCTACTTCTGCATCTTGGCCCACCTTTGCATCTTGGGCGACCTCTGCATCTTGGCCCACCTTTGCATCTTGACACGCCTCTGCATCTTGGTCTACTTCTGCATCTTGGGCTACTTCTGCATCTTGAGCTGCTTCTGCATCTTGGGCTACTTCTGCATCTTGGGCTACTTCTGCATCTTGACCCACCTCTGCATCTTGAGCTACCTCTGGATCTTTGGCTTCAGACATGGTCCGGTCCTATCTCAAGAGCACAGGCACCCTGCACATCTGGAGAGGCATTTCCGCTGTCATCGCGAACCACTCGAAAGAAGCGACAAAAAAAGAAGGTTTGTGCCATATGTCGTGCATCATGGAGCTGCCCTCACGCAAGCTTATGTATACATGTGGATACATATGGGCCGTACAAGTTTTGGAGATGGGTGCTTATTCATCTGCTGACTTTGGCTCTCAGCCCAGTTGATCCCACGTTGTTCATCGAGTCTAAAAAAGATCAACTGGACGAGTCCACTTGACTTTGCGCCGGCCACAGCTTGAGCATGGTGCACATCGAGCAGCGAAGAATGTGAACCAAAATAAATCAGGGTCATTCATGAAATGCATATGAAGAATGTAAAGGATGAAAGACTTATATATGCCGAAATTCATTGAAAGCAGAAGAAGGATGTCAATATGATATGCATGGAATTCATTGAAGTTCCAGACATTGACACTTGCAAAGACGATCACACACTCCAACTGAACATGCAAGGCGCAAAATCTCCGAAACCATTCTCTGTCTTTGATTTGGGGGGAGGGAATCAAGGCATGTTCCACATCAAGAGTGAGTGGGAGGATATGACTACAGAGGCACAGACTGGACAGTCGTTCGCTGTGTACGGTCCCCAGACCCGTGGACACCGGAGACGAAGGCCAAGTGGCATCGTCTAAAAACCACACGAGATCTTCCAGACGAATCAGCCCTTCTTGACGGATGTCCACTGCATTGAAGAAGCCCCTGACTAAGGACAAGCACCTCGGGTGTCAGCAAGTCAGGGGGGGGAAAGACAAGGTAACGGCCGCAAGAGCGACCCTGAGCAATTGGCAACATTGAGGATGCCCCCAAGAGACAAAACACCGGAAGGGTTGTCACTCTGGGACAACAGACAGCGTGTAGCAAATACCCTGTTTTTTGACATGGGTTGGTAACTGCCTAGTCGTTTTGTGCTTGTAATTACGACAGTCAAAGCACAGCCCCCAGCCCCCCCAAAAAACGAGAGAAAAACAGGGTCGTTGTGTCGATGTCTTGAAGAGCAGCCAGCGAAGCCAGCTTCTTCAACGTGCGAAATGCCTCTGTTGGCTCTTTTGGCCATATTTCCCAGCTTCTGCAGCAGCACAAGTCCCCGCATTCATTCTGAACACAAACGACCAGACATACTCTTCCAAGCGATATTGCGATGTCGATGACCATGTGGTGAAATCGACTTGCACCCACCCCGCTTTCCCCCCCACCCCACTTGAAAAATCACACGACCAATCGATGACAATGTTGTAAAATCGATGCCAATGTTGCGATATCGATGATGTTGTGACGTCGATGATAATGTTGTGATGTGGATGATAACATGTTAGCAGGCACGAAAAACAAAAATAGTAAAAGGCAAAATGTGCATTTGGCCATAGGGTCTCTAACACGGCCGTGAGCAAAAACAAGCGCCAAAAAAGCACCTCGCTGTGGGTGAGGGGGCTCATGTCCCTGGGCGCTCCAAGGTGGGATTGGACAACATTGGAGCACGTGTCCACTTGAGAACCAGCAAAGCCCGGAGAAAAAAAATCTATGGCTGAGCCCATTCTCCCATGCGACAGCCCAGGGAACTCTTCCTTCTTGTCGACTTCCTGGCACCACCGATGGTTCGCGCGGCGCATGGTTCGCATCATCCCACCCCGTCCACAGACTCAGGACCTCCAAAACCGGAAAAAGCCAACGTATCCAGGTCCAGTCCGGTCCAGTCGTATCCACTGTTTGACCCCAGTGGAATAGTGTTTTACGGGCAAAGAGAATTGTGTCAGCAGAAGCATCCCGAACCTGCTGCTACGGTACTATCAGATATAGGTCCAAGGTCGGGACCGCCTCAGATCCAAAAACATTGGTCAGATTATGGTCGGATGATGAAAGAAATGATGTTTGTCTTTTTGCTGTTTAATGTTTCTGGAAGGCTCTAAGACTCTATGGCTCAACTGATCCAAACACTCTGAGACGAAGCCGGGGGCCTTTTGGATGATGTCGGTCTGCTGCTTGTCGGCGGAGCGGAAGGCATTGTCCACGAAGACCCCTGACGTTCGGCGGCGTCTGTCGAAAACGAAGGCAGAAGACCGTGGGTCCCTGTGACACCACACAACCTGCAGATGTGAAAAGGAACCCCTACGACCGACCCATCGATCCGAGCCAGTTCATCGATCCATGTGGTCCTCAGCAGGAGGGTTTCCTGAACTTTCAATTGGCTCTGCATTGATTTGTGATGCAACCATGAGTCCAGCGGAAAGATATTGGACCAAGTACTCAAAGGGGCGGACTCTGTCGAACGGGCTATGATCCAAGTGCTTCACCACAAGTGCTTCATGCAAAGCAACCTAGTGCTTCACCGGGAATCGGTTGACTGGTAAATGGGCTCCAAAAACTATGTGTGTCTGCATCGTTCACATCCACCCAAACATCACCTAGCTGCTCAGCTTTCTGAACTTTCTCTTCAATTCTGTCACCCAACCAAGGGGCGGTGTCTGCATTGCAAACTGCAGTCAACGGAAATTCTGCAACCCACACGCCACCGTAACATGGTTTTCGGCGGAACCGTGCGGCGCGTTTTCGCGTGGCCTGTAATCACATTGAGAACGGCCAGTAGGGTGAAGGAGATATAAAGTAGCTGCCTCAGCACGAGAAAACATGTTCTCAGCGGCAAAGGTGGCAAAGGTTGGAAGATCGGCCATCTGGCCTGTTCTCCCAGGCTGTGCTTGTTTCTGAGCAAGTGACGTGGCGTGAAGTCTGTTTCTGTGAGAAAGACAATGCAAGACATGACACACGAACTGGACGGCCTCCCATCTTCACTTACCTTTTTCTTCCACCCAGCTCGAGCTCGGGGGTTTAGGCTTCGCAGACCTGAGGATGGCACAAGCTTGCAGGGAACCAGCCCACCTGCAAGAGGGGCTCCATCACTTCATGCCAGTTGACCTCGGTAGAACCGATGTGTCCCGATTGCGGATGAATCTCTGACATGGGCACACCTTTAGTGGTCCCCAAATAGATAAAAAAGTAGATCCCCACTAAACATGTATTGGAAACCGTTTCTATCTACTTATAGGTGTGCCCTACTCTACTAATCCACTGTTTAACCCACAAGGCTTGCGGGGTGGAGGTTGGGAAGCACCAAAACAAGAAGCTGTGGGCTCACAGGGATTGATTGAACCGTGACACGTCCCAAAGGCCAAAAAAGGGAGACTTAAAAAGAAACGTGAAATGGCTGCGAGAAAGAAAACGGGAAATGGTGGGACTTCCCATCTGTACAATCCTTATATATATATATATATGTTATATGTTTATATTATACATTACATGTTTGAACATGTTCGTGCAGTACGCGTCTTGCACGTTTCACCGGTCCCGATAGAAGAACTCCCGAAATGGTGAGTTCCATGCCACACAAGAAACTACTCGCAGTTGCCCTGTTCACACACGTGTTGATGAAGGCTTCGTAGTTTAAGGGACCACTGTGGTTTTTATCATGGAGGGACCATCCAGTACAATCATCATCATGGAAAACCAATATCTCGCACAGACGCAAAAGAAAAAATCAACAGGGACCTGCCATAGGCATACATTGGGATGTAGGGTATGCGTTCGAAAGTGTCTATTTTCCCTGTTTGGGACAATCCAGTGCCAAGAATCTGTATGGCCTATGGCGCCAGACCCCAAGCCCAGACCGGTTTTTATCCATCCATGCGGACCGGGTCACACCAGCCAGCACTGTCTGTGCCAAGGTGTAGATGGTGTTCGCCAAGGAGCCATAGTAAAATTGAACCAGTCGCACCTGCGACGGTCCAGTGCGCGCGGCGGGTGCGGGACGGGACGGCCCCGTTTCGGCGGAAGCGGGTTCGCATCGGAAGCCGAAGACCTCTTCTTCCATTTCTTGAAGAGATCGGAAACATCTTCGATTGGATCAACCTCTGCTGGTGGAGTCGAACCTGGTGGAGTCGAACCTAGTGAAAAGGAGTCGTCTATATGTTTTTCTTCGGATTTGAGCGGTGAATTCAACGATTCCAAACCACACGCCTGGGTTTGGTCGCTGTCATCAGTGAAATCCAATTCAGATTGTGCAATGACTTCATATACTTCCTTCTTGTGTCTGACATTGTTATTATCAAAATCAATGCATATAACTGGTTGGTAAACTCATATATGTATATGTCTATCGAGTGATATTGCACATCGGCTGGGCAGCAGCACCGTTGGATCCTCGTGGTTTTCGATCCTGCTGTACCTCATTGGCTGATGAGAGTACACTCCGACTTGCTGACATGGAAGTGGAGTTCACCCCCTGTTCGTAAAGGAAAGTCGTCTTCCTGTCGGGACCATGTATCACCATGGAATGTGAGTGAGTGTCACAACTCCAGGTTTTCCCACTGTGCAGTTGATCAAGATACCGGATTGGGGAGATCTCGTTTGACCAGGGCAGGCACATGCCACGTAATCCAAGCTCGAACACTCTAACAGCACTCATAGACTTGGAAAGCAGGAGTTGGGAACCGAAATGCGTCCGGGTAAACTAATGTTGATCAAGTGTCTAGCCTTTCATTCATCAAACGTGTAATCAAGCCATGGGAAACTCCGCTGCCTTCGCCAAGAACCACATGCACCTCTGCATATCAAGGTTCACCTGGACCTGTCTTGAAGCAGAAAAGTGTTGGGAGGCCTTTCAAAAGAAACACACACACACACACACACTTATGGATATGCGTACTGACTTGACAGCGGTGCCACACGCCGGCCTGGAGTTCCATTTCCTAAGAGAACATGTACGAACCACGGGATCTGGGAGGTCTTCAAGAGGAAGTACGGCCCAAAAGGAAGAAAACGAACGACGGACGAACAGGCTGACGACGTTCCGCTCGCATCTGCAGTTCAAAGGAAACATCAATTCTTCAAGTCTTCGAGGTTCTTGGCTTAGCCTCTTGCCATTCGGAAAAGGAAAATGCAGGTACGTGCAATCTGCGTCCAGATTGCATATCACAGCAAACTTGAAGTGTCTTCGTTGAGCGGTGACTTCAAGAATGCCCACCGCTCCCCTGCTGCAAGACGAAGAAACAAAAGCAAAAACAATCCGAAACGATCCCTGTGGTTCCAAGGGTTACACACACACGCCTCCCCGAGGGGAGGCAAAATTAAGGCTAGGACGAATGTGCAAATGTGCGCGCAGCAAGGACAAAAGGATGAAGACATGAAAAGGAAGACAGACAGGACAAAAGTGTGTGGTTGCGATGAAAGGGAAACCAAGTGCACAGGGACAACCGATGAACCCACCTCATTGTCGAGACCTGGGCGACCTAACACGTGAGTTGAAAGTAGATGTGCGCGTACACACTAAGGCCCGGACCATTGTACGCGCAAAAGAACGAAAGGAGTGAGATGAACGGACATGAAGCAAGGGAAGACATGAAAAGAAAGAGGAAAAGAAGTGTGTGAGGGGAAAAGGTGAAAGGGGAACCAAATGGAGGGGACGGGAACCGATGAAACCAGACCTCATTACAACAACCTAGGAAGACCTGCCTCGTTGAAATGTGTACGGTGTATGTGCACCTAAGTGTCCGACAGGTTCCAATGAACCTAATGTGGTCACCTTGTGCCTTGCCGAAATGGCTGGCTGCTTTGACCGCTGCGGTCACGTAAAGGCATGAGCCAACTTGGAATTCCAAAGATGAGACAAAAATCATCGGACGTACGGCCTAGGCCACCTTCGCCCGCTCTGGGCACTTACATCTCGGGAGCAGGGGAGATAACGACAAACCCCCGTTCAACGGGTCCACGGGAGGCACTCTGCGGGCTCATCCCGGACTCTCACTGGGAGAGACACACTTATGGATATGCGTACTGACTTGACAGCGGTGCCACACGCCGGCCTAGGGTTCCATTTCCTAAGAGTACATGTACGAACCACGGGATCCTGGAGGTCTTCAAGAGGAAGTAGGGCCCAAAAGGAAGAAAACGAACGACGGACGAACAGGCTGACGACGTTCCGCTCGCATCTGCAGTTCAGAGGAAACATCAAATCTTCAAGTCTTCGAGGTTCTTGGCTTAGCCTCTTGCCATTCGGAAAAGGAAAATGCAGGTACGTGCAATCTGCGTCCAGATTGCATATCACAGCAAACTTGAAGTGTCTTCGTTGAGCGGTGACTTCAAGAATGCCCACCGCTCCCCTGCTGCAAAACGAAGAAACAAAAGCAAAAACAATCCGAAAGGATCCCTGTGATTCCAAGGGTTACACACACACATTCCATGATGTCTGCCTTCCTGCTTCAAGATGCCTCAGGAGAACCTCCTGACATTCCAGAGATGCTGCCTCCACATTCTCATGACGCCAAAACTCCCATCAGCCCCCGGTCAGCCCCCGCGTCAGCCCGTCTCCGGCCGTTTACAACCCAAGAGGCCAGTCCGGCAAGCCAGTGTCCACCTGGAGCACGAGCCAGGCAGTCCGACTCTGAAAAGGGCCACACCCGAGAACTGATTGAGCCGACTCGAAGGATGGCTGAAGAGCCGTTGAAGAGCGTGTCTTGGTCTGGGTGACCTAGATGGAGTGTAAAGTTGATGGAGGACATCTCCAAGCAAGTCTCTAGACTGGCTTCTCCTGGAAATATCCTGCGTGATGGAAAGGTGTCGACTGGTGCAGATCCCCTTGTTCCTCCTGAGAAAGTTGGTGGATTTGGTCTATCAAAAATGCCACTTAAACTGGCCTATAGTAGATTGAGAGTAGATGGCACAGACCCCAAGGTGTCTATATGGACCCTCCAGCCCTGGCGCTCGATGAGTTCTGACTCCACTCGGCAGGAAGGCTCGCTCGTGGTACTTGACGCTCGTTCCCCCACCCCTCCGGCGATGGTGAAAGGCACAACGTCGTGTTCGGTTTGAATCTAAGAACAACCTTCCAAGGATTGTTGAATGAGGGGAAACCAAGAGAGAGAACATCCGCGATCGAAGTAACTACAATCAATTGGACTCGCACCCCGCCTGTTCCATCAGCCATGTTGACGCCTGATCAGAGTCGGTCAGGGGTGCTCAGGGAACCGCTCAACGTTGCTGATTGATGCGGCGTTTGGATGCGTTTGGGCCATACTGAAAAAGGATCCATCAGTGCAAAATTCCAAGTCGCAAGTCCTACCCACAGGCGAGATCAGGAATCCTTTGCACACTTGGCTGCTTTCGGGGGCATCGACCATGGGCGATCTCAGTATTGTCCAAACTAGTCCTATATAACCAACTGGATTGCGAAAAATGTTGTCCAGGAATGACCGCTTGACGCTGTTGATGAAAGAGACATTGCACCTGTCTTGAAGAGGATCCTGCAATTTCATTGGTTTCATCCATTCCAAAGCCGTCAAATCTCATGCCACCTGTGAGGTGAGGCTCACGGCAAAGACAAAGGTGATCAGAGCCAGCCTCGGGTCGTCTTCACGTCTGGTTTGTGATACAAGCACTGTTCTGACTGACCTTGTTTGTGATAACTGTTCTCGAGTCTCGAATTTGATGGATGACCTCCCAAAACGGCCTTCTCTTCCACAGCCTGGAAGGGGCAAACAATGACCAGCTCCCGATTCATGTTTACTGAAAGTTCGAGCCCAGAGCTAGATCAAAGGACTGTTGGATAGCGTGACCACATCCTGCTGTCACAGCCATACCCCAGCAGAAAGCTAGAGATCCATGAACTGCTTGTCCTTAGCTTCGAGAGGTCTTTGTATTCTCCCCAAATCATCCAACGATGCTGCCATCTCCTAGGTCCTGGAGGTGAAGTAGCACAAGACTGCCTCTCAAACACGGAGGAACACGCACAGTTCAACCCACAAGAGTTGGAAATTTCAACAGGTTCTGAGGTGTCTTCGAAGGTGCACAAATTCAGGCAATTTCGAAACAGACCGAATTGCCTTCCTCTCAGATTATTTAAAAGAAAATTAAAAAAAACTGGACTTGTTGGAAATATCATTCCCTTTACCCAGTGATCCAGCTGCCAGGCCACATAAACATTGCCCAAAGCAAAGATCGAATGGAGTCCATGATCATCAAGGCCAATCGCGCCAACCTGGGGACACCCACCAACCACCATCAGCTCCAAGTTGGGGGTGACCCAACATCGGCGTGGGGAGAGGGAATTCGTTGAGAAAAAAGGCTCTGCATGTATCTCTACCCCAACCAGGGCGGCCGGTGGCTCCTCTCAGGCTGAGAACCTGCGACCCAGACGGACAAAGACATCAGACTCGAAGGGGAGACTCCTGGAGTTTGACTTGGGACTCCCGTTTCACTCCTCGGATCGGAGCGGGGTGCGACCCACCCCGGTGCTCGGTCGACCGAGGTGACGGCCAGTCGTGCAGCTGACCCCCCAGCTTTGCCGCTCATCCCACGCATGAGCAGAATCTGTTGCATCAAGGAAGTGGTCAGCAAATGTCAGCAAGGAGCAGGGGGTGTTGAAGCATGATGCATGATGAATCCTGATGATATCATGCAATTCAAACAAATCCCTGAACCTCAGCCCACGTGTCGGCGAGCTATGTATCACCGATTGGCTGTCGTCCAGACCTGTTTGAGGCTACCCTCTATACCTCTATTCCATGCTGTGGGGCAGCTTTTAGTTCGGGCCCAAGAAAAATAGAAACACGTCAACTGAAAAGCGCTGACATCTTTAGGTCAGCTGACCTGGTTCGCCGCGACCTGGGTCGACGATGGACCTCAAGCCGACGCCGCGGTGAGCCGCGTCCCGACGGGACGAGCACCGTCTGCTCCAAGAAACGGCCGAAAGAAGCGGAAGACCCGGAAGATGCCTGGCAAGTCTTACAGGGTGGATGAAACAAGTGCCAGCCCATCTCAATACATCTCTCAAGATCACAGCTATAAGGGAGAATGGATGAGAACCTTGAAAAGTTCTTTTGGTGTGTAGTGTCACATTGATCTGTATTGATCAACTACCTTCCATATTCCGATTCTAAAGATTTGTAAAGCATAGCAATCTCTGAAACCCTGCTGATTGAGCTTTTAGGATTTGGGCTTCTCCCAAGCCTCTGCTCGCTTGCGTTTGACCTCCCATTTTTCTGTGAAACAGCTACTCGACCACGGGACTCGTCGCTTCGGATCCGCCACTCGTCCGTTCTGCGAGGGGCGAAGGATCCGCAGCATCTTCAGCATCCTGGGTTCGGACGCGGCATCGGGCCGGAAGGGACGCGGAAAACGGCTTCGGTCCACGTCAAGGGAGTCCAAAACCCATTTTTTGGCGAATCTCGGCAGGGCAACCAACCGCTGTCTTCTTTTTCTTCTGAGAACATCCGTGAAACTGACTTGTTTCAGTGGGAAGTGAGAAGGTCTTTTGCCCACGTAAACTATCCTCTTCAGGTGTCTAGTTCCTAAGTAAGTAAAGAAGGAACTGGGATTGGAGAAGACTCACCAATTCATCAGGCAAGGTATCAAGTGCCCTCAAACAACCCCGACTACAAACTTCACGTGTTTCACTCATATTGCACTGATCTGTTAAATTAACAAAAGTTGGGAACCCCTGGTCATTCACCTCTTCCTTGCGTATTTCGAGATGAATCCCCGCGAGCTCACCATTTGGTTTCACCCCCCGAGCTCACCGGCGAGCCCGCTTTGACCCACGTCCGACCGCGCTCGCTGAAACAGCCGACCGGGGCGCTTCACGCTGCCCACGGTGCCGGCGCTGGCGATGCTCAGCTCATCGACGATGCCCAAGACCACCAGGATGAAGTCCTGAGGGCGAGGTGCGGACGAGGGTCCGCGCGTTGAGGAACTGGAAAATTAAAAAATGCATCTTGAGCAAAACCGGTGCATTCTTGGGCCTCCAGAGGGCACGGAGAAAGTTGGGGGAAGGCTCCCTGGGCCAGGGGAAGGTGCCTGATATCAGATTGAAGCAACCTCTCTCCTATAGTTCTGGATGCAAGTGGAGGGACTAAGGGCAAGCATCATTCCCGCGGATGCACCGCTTGATTTTACTATCTAGCCATTGCAGCAGCAGACTTGGCGGATCATTCCTACGATGAAGGACACATCCAATAGGTGGCCAAGACATAATGGTACTTGTGGTACCCACTTTCTCTCTCTCTCTCTATATATATATATATATATGTTTAAATCAATAAAGACGTGTGTGTGTGTTAAAATACTTATATACAGTACATTATATGCATATGGATCTACTACCCCCCCCATGTAGCTACAGTACCATTCGCGTGGTCCTCTTCGGTTCCACCACATCTATCGATGTCCCAGCTCTCTTTCTCGTCTAACTAATAACTTTTGTTCACCCTCATTCTTCTAATTTTGCACTTTGGAATGTTTGGATGGATCCAAGGTTCAGCTCGTGCAATATTGGTGCAGTGAGGCGTCAACCTTGGATCTAACATTTGATTTTGAGTCCCAATCTTAGATATTAGATCCAGGAGTGCACGCGTACAATACGCGTCCAAGTCTGGTCTAGCATTCCAAAGTACATCATCATAATATGTTTTATATGTTCCGTATGAGTGTGTATTAGCATAGGGAGACCCCCAAAGACCCTGGAAGAATGAAAATATACCATTCCAAATGGGTTGGGGATCTTCCGAAAAAATGCACACCCGTTTCTCGGTCCCTCCAAAAGGTGTCCGGTGTGTCCCTTGAATCCCAACTCACTGACTAAACAGAGGGAATGGTACGGCCAGTACTGGTGGTGCGGCCATGCGACTCTTTCCTCTAGAGTACCTAAAGTTGGAGCACAAAATTTATCTACCAACTGATCTGTCCTATATTCCTGAACAAAACAATATTCGATAAAACTCAATCAACTGACATCAGCTGCTGCTACCTTTTTCTCCAAATCGATTTAGGTCTGTACTGTCTGTACCTGAGTGCTTTGGTTTGAAAAGCGACCCACGTCGCATGTGTCATCTGACATCTGACACTCTCCCTGTGGGAGCACTCCATCCGTGTAATGTGACCGAGAGGATACCGCAGGGGCGGTCCTACGGCCACTACGGATGACAGCTCTGGACAGAGCTTGGGGAAAAATGATTAAATTTAAACTGAATCCAGCCATCTCCAATACCAGGTTCATCCTAGGTACACATGATGGTTGGGCGGCGGTCAGCCGAAAGAAATTCCGACTGGACGGCAGCGGCAGACAGCACGAGTCACAGTCAAGGCTGTCAGCCAGCCCGGGACTCCAAGCTCAACAAGCGTAGTCCCTTCGACGAGATAACCAACAGATCATGGAATGGCCCCCAAGCCGTCAGCACGCGCCATAGGTGATCTGACTGATACCAGGTAAACGAAGACTCCACCGGCGCCATGCCGAGTCAGCCACCCGCTAGCCCAGCGCCAGGTGGACATGTAGGTAGCAAACAAAAGGGTGTGGCAGGGTGGGAGAAAAATCTAACCTGAGGGTCCAGCAGTGACTCTGCTCCTCAGGGGTGTCTCCCCAGTTTGGCTTGAGCATTCAAACATCGGGGAGACGTTGACTTGAAGCTTCCCAAATAATTCCTCATCGCCGACCCTGCCTACCTTAAATGATTGAATATATTCGATGAAACTCAATCAACTGACATCAGCTGCTGCTACCTTTTTCTCCAAATCGATTTAGGTCTGTACTGTCCGTACCTGAGTGCTTTGGTTTGAAAAGCGACCCACGTCGCATGTGTCATCTGACATCTGACACTCTCCCTGTGGGAGCACTCCATCCAAGGGACTAACGTATCCAAAGCACTTAGACATACCGAAAGACCTGGGCGATGATGTGGTAGGGCAGCTGGAGGAGCATGAGCAGGGGTGGGTGTGAAAGAGCATTGTTACTCCGCCCTCGAATGAGGGACATAAGGGCTGCAATGTTGTCGACGAACCAAATACCATGCATTCCTCTGGCAGACGAAGCATTGTACGCTAGCCCCATATAAACTGTCAGCAACTCCAGTTGTGCAATCTTGGCCTCATGGTGCGACCAAACGTCAAAGATCTCAGGACAAATGTAGGCGCGACGGTGGCCTTGAGGATCGACGAACAGGACCCCAGCTGAGCCCTCCCGTGGCAAATCTTGCGCAGCATCCGAAGCTGCCAAGTACCGGTGCTGCCGCACTGGGCTGATGGGAAGTTCGCGCTCAGGTTTCAACTGGAGTAGGGCACGGATACGGTCAAAGGACTGGTAGAGCTCGTCAGACATCTCGACTTGAGAGGAGTACTGGCGCTCCTTAATAGTGTGAAGTCCTGATCGGCCAAGTTTGCCGAAACACCCTGTAGTCAAGAATCCGAGGCAACCGAAGAGTTTTGCTGCAAGTCCTGGTGGGAGCCGACGAGTTTGGGCAGCCTCATCCATAATATCGGTGACCTTAGTGACCAACCGGTCACGGGCCCAAAACTTTACTGGGGCACCTTGGTGGCATCCGGCCACGCCATGAATCAAGCCCAGGAAATCGGATTGGGCGGCCAGTGACTGGTGTTTTTCTGCTTGGAAAGGCAAACCGAAGCAGGTGGCCAGTTCATTGACAAAAGCTTGACCGGTGCCGCCCACAATACCAAAGTCCTGGATGGTCAGGTCATCGAAGTACATACTGGTCATGCAGTAGGCCAAGCGGCGACAGGCTGCCTGAAAGAACCGAGGGAATCTGTTGAAGGAACAAACAGCGTTAGGCAGCCCAAACAATGAACCATAGTACCGTCGAAAACGAGGGGCTCCGGTATGGCGGTCATAGTAGGCCACGATAGCCATGTTACTGTGGTCCGGCCGCATGGGGACATGTCGGTAAGCATTGGGTAGGTCTTCACCGCCTGACCAGATACCTGCCTGCAGAAGTTCCTTCTTGTATGGGGATGAAGATGCGGCTTGCCATAGGAGCTGAACATGTAGGCCAGGCTGGATGCTTGCGCAAAGGTCGAGCTTATTTGCATCAGAACTGAGGGCACTCTGGCCACCATCGGCAGCATCATCTATAACGCGAAGCTTGCCAGAGGGTTGATTTAGGCAGCTCTTGACAAAGTTGGGCCCATGTCAAAGGGGGCCACAAAAGCCTTTGGCCTAGTCATCCTCACCTGCTTGGACAATGGCCTCATCGCGTTCACTGGGACGGAGGCTACGAACAATACGAGCAGCACATAGTGGGCAGGCTGTGCCTTGTAGATGGGGACATGCGGAGAGAAGCCCACGGCCGAGAAACCATAGATCAAACTTGCAACAAAGGTTGTATCACAGCCAATAAGGAGCATGTCAAGTCCAATGAATGCAATGTGGCGCCCGTGCGTAGCTGATCGGACACCAGGGCCTGATAGGTCTGCAAATGGTGAGTGATGGGCCGCTGATGACAATAGCTGTGCGCTCTAACGGGCCCACCAATTGTGGTCCGAAGGAATGGCCGTCCCAGTCAGGGCGGTTCTGCATGTAGTTGAGCCATTGGAAATGAGAGTCGTCAACAAGGAGGTCCTTGAGCATGGGCCATTTGAAACCGTCCCAATTGACCTCCGGGCAGAGGGCCATAAGGCTCGCGACAACGATCTCCTGGGAGAAGCGAAGTGGTACAGCCCGGGCCGGGCGAATGCCAGCGGCTACCAGCGAGACACGCCGGAGGTGCTCCCGTGGCTGCGAATGACGCCGTCCAGACGAGGAAGTTGTAGGCGAAGTAGACCAGACCAGTGCTCGAAGGATGTCACCATGGCATAGGACATTATGAGGGCAGTCACATACAAGATTCTTGAAATGGAGAGACTGCAGGTCAGCCAAAAGATGGTCCTGTCCGCACCTGACAGCAGGCAGGGATGCAAGCTCCGGTACATTGTGGCGAAACTTTTGCGCTTTGCGTCGAGCCCCTCCAAAGACACATGCATCGCAATCTAAATCGAACCATTCACCCTCGTAGTACACAAATTGCTCAACAGGGTCCCACCAGTGCAAAGACCTCAAGGGATTCTCACGAAGGCAAGCGAGGTTGTGGTGGTTGCCCCAATGTTGCAACGCCAACAGAAAGTCACTAGAGAAGTTGTCGGCATCCACACGATCTTGGCTCACAGGGTCCAACCCCACGAGGCCCCGTGGGAATTCTTCAGACCGCAGGGGGGGAGGGCCAGGGCGCTCTCACGAGCCCGAGATTTTGTAGCACAGCTCATAGCCCCTGCAATAGTGGCAACTTTCGGAAGGACCTCCCGGATAGCCTTACGAACCGATGGACGCGACACGTCCAAGTCCTGGTCAATCTCGATGTCGATCGGCGTGATGATCTCCGCATTGGCACCACAGGAAGGCCTTGGACAGGGGGGAAGATGTCAAGGAGGGTAGGACGTTGTGACTCTTTGGACTTGTGTATGTCAACGGACTCCAATTCATCCAGAAAGGAACGAAAGTCATTGAACACAGGATTGTCCAAAGGTTGGCCTCGCCCCCCCCCGCCAGAGGAGCGGTCCTCTTTTCAAGCAGCCTTTGGGCAGTTGTTGGGCGAATGCTGGAACGATCCGCAAACACGCCCGGACTGCAAGACAACTCCGCAGCGGTGAGCACCGCGCTGGCAATTCTTCTTGGTGCGGCCCTTCACGGAGGCTGAAAACCACGGATCCGACTTGCCCAGCAGCGGCATGCGAGGTCGGGGCCGATGTGGCTCCACTTGACGCCGGGCCCGTAGGGAGGCTAGGTCCCGGCAAAGCCCCTGCCAACCACAGAGCGTCGCGCTCCCTCATCACAGCGCTAACGATCACGCCCAAGGTGGAAGCCCCAGTGCAAAGCCGCATGCTCTGAGTCCAGCAGGGCCTTGCACGCAGTCCAAGCAAAGCGCAAACGAGCAGACTGGAGGCGTCCTTGCATCTCTTCATAGCTGGGGCCCGTGATGGTATCAATGAATAGGCGCTTGACTTCATCTTCATTACGGGCATAGTGGCGGAATTCAGCCAAGGTGCGGATCCCCAGCTCGATAATCTTGTCCTTGATGCGCTGATCAAAGTTGAATTGAAGAGCCAGGGCCGTGAACGTGTCTTCTGGGGTGCCAAGCTGCTTCGGAACAGCCGCCATGAGATCCAGATGGGCAACACAGGGCGAATAGCAACAGAAAGCTTGAGAAATGCTGCATGACATGAGTAAACGAATGGTGTAGCAAAACCACAACTGGAAGCTGAGAATTCGACACAATTGCCAAGAGACTTTTTCAAAAACCCCCGGACCGTCCGCTGCAATGGATCTAGCTAAGCCGTTTCGCAAGCTCGCCAAGCTCCCAGCCCAAACATTGCAAAGCAGGCCAACCAATGGCATCGCACGCGGCACAGGCCTCATGGTGAGCATCGCAAACAAGTCGACGAAAAGGGGGGCGGCCATCCTCTGGGAGACGGAGATAGTGCTGGGTCAACGCACATGGATCAGCGTAGCATAGGGAGGCATTACCAGGTCTAGGCAAGCCCCTCCAGCATAGGTTCCGGGCGCGATGCTTCAATAGGTAGCTCCTGGATCTCGTCCCACCAGTCAATCCAGGACTCACAGAGATTGCGGGCAGCTCTCAACTGAACTTGCACAACTTCTAGACAACTGATCCCCCACCTCCCACCGCCTGATTCAAACATCGGGGAGACGTTGACTTGAAGCTTCCCAAATAATCCCTCATCACCGACCCTGTCTACCCTAAATGATTGAATATCTTTTTAT
>CAXIVM010002494.1:50852-88242 GCA_964035705.1 Porites rus | reverse complement strand
TGTCCATGACCTCCTCCGCGTTGACCTCAGTGATGGTCACAGTGGATGCGGCCGCAGCAGCTGCCGCTGATGGCACCGAGGACGATGAAGCACCATCCTTGCCCTTCTTTCCCTTTCCTTTGCTATCCTTACCCTTGCCCTTGCCGTCCTTTCCTTTGGAACCCTTGTCACCTTGGCCTTCCTGAGACTTCATGTACGCCTTCTTGGCGGCGTCACTGCCGGCATCACCAACATGTTCGTTTCTGCAATGCGAACCAAAGCGACACAATCCAGCAGCATGCATAGCACATGGCGTTCTCTTACCTTTGCCCTTGCCACCCTTCGCATCAGCAGACAGTGCTGGCGCGTCCGACTCCTTCGAAGTCTTTGGAGCCTTAGGCGGCTTGGGAGCCTTCTCAACCTTGGTGACCTGAGTCGACGGACAAGCAAGCGACGCATTGGGCATGTCCTTCAAGCCTTTGGAGATGTTGTCATAGTTCATGTCATGACGACGCTCCCTGAGCTCCTCCGCGATCTGTGCCCACAACCATTCAAATGTCCTCTTCTTCGACCGACCGGACGACTCGCGAACCTTGTCAGTGATTCGCGAAAGGATGGGCACACGCTTCACCTGTTGCCACAACCACTGAAAAAATGTCTCTGGGGCTGGTCGATCTGACTGCTTCAAACCATGGAGGATGTAGCTGGTCTTCCTGACAAACTCCGTGAGGTCCTTGGCACTCCGGCCTGCAAGCGTCAACGACAACAAGTGCATCTGATCAAGCGCAACCGAATGAGTCAAGCCAGTCTCATAGTACGACGCGACAATGTTCAACAACGCCATTCCCTTTGGACCTTGGCTGTCTGCAGTGCACGCTTCAACATAAGAAGTGAGCTCATGGGCTAAATCCGTGTTGGTGGAGAGGACGTCCTGCTTGATGAGCTCTGCGGCGACGTGCTTGTT
The DNA here is from genome assembly GCA_964035705.1 of Porites rus. Lineage (NCBI taxonomy): Eukaryota > Metazoa > Cnidaria > Anthozoa > Scleractinia > Poritidae > Porites > Porites rus. The sequence goes on along the minus strand of CAXIVM010002494.1, from coordinate 87,299 downwards.
GAAGGGGATGAACGACTGGTCATTCTGGAGCGTAGCTCTGAAGGTCCGACCTCGTCCAGCATCCATGCAATGAGTGGTATATTTGACCAACACATCACGCGCAGTGAGGTCAATGCGCGACACCGACGCAAGCAATGCAGCACGCCACTCTCTACAAGATGTTGCATCTGTTGGCAACTTGGTGATTGAGATGTTTCTCAAGTGCTTGATTTTGTACACGTTGTCTTCGGTTTCACCGTCAAGCAACCAAGATTCAGGAGGGTTGCCTGCCGGCATTCTTGAGCCTTCGTCGGATGAACCATCCGAGCTCTCTGATCCTCCACCAGACTCCGATGACTCCTTCTTGCGAGGTGTCGCAATGGAGATGTTTGGTGGGTGACTTGATGATGACACACCTGGAGGTGCTTCTGGAATAGTGCCGATGTACCCCTTTGGGGTCGACATCCCATAGACCAACCTGGGATCAACACCAAGACGATGAACATGTGAACCATCATGCAATGCACCACACGGCATGCCATACGGTCCCGGACCGCCAGGGGCTCGAGGAAGAGGAACTTCTGCATGGGATGGTCCCTCATGCGACGCAATGTTCCTTTGGATGTTGACTGGCTCCCTGATGGTCGCAACACTAGAGGGTCGCGTAGGCACTGGGTACATATATCTTTCATGAGATGGTGGTTCAAAAGGGTCCGTACCATTCTCGGGCTCTTCAAGACTACTTTTGCAGTTCCAACGCCAACCACGCCCAACAACATTTTGGTTTCCACACACATGGCAGTAAACAACGTTCAATGGTGAGGCTGAAGCAACCGACGGGGCTCTTCCGGCTTCCGACGGACACGCATCAAAGTAGCCTGCAACAGGCGAAGCTCGAAGGGCTTCGTTCTCACGCGCAAGGTCTTGACACCTAGCTTCTGCTGCAGCTGTCGCGCGTTGTATCTCGCGTTGTGCTTGTTCTGCTATCTGCTGATGCTTGAGGATTTCTGCTTGTGCCTCTGTTGTGATCTGGTTGATTCTGCTGCGCGCTTGTTGTGCCAATTTGGCTTCTTGCTGTTGTATGTGTTGGTTCATCTGTTGATGTTCAAGGCTCAACTGTAATGCTGCATTTTGCTGCTCAAGTTGATGTTGTTGTCGTTCATGCTGTATCACCTGTTCTGCATGGTTCAACTGCGATTGAACGTACCCCTGAACAATTCTTTCAAGTGTCTCTGGATCGATGTTGTGCTGGTTGAGTACCTGTAAGTGGTTGAGGGTTCTCTGATCATAAACATGCACCCCAGGAACAGTCGATGGATCACCTTGTACCCCGGAAGGTTGGGAAGGTTCAGAGCTCTGAGTCCGCATGCGACTCACCGCAACTTTTGTGTTTCCCTTGACCGGCATGCTCACTTGGAGCCCGGTTCCTCCACCAGTTCCCAAATCACCCTCCATCCTCGCAAGCCCAGTCTCCGGAGAAATGGATGAACTCGAGGTTTCGTAGGAGCCTTCAGGACCGATGACACGAAAGGGTGTTGCAGGAAGCGACCGTTTTGACATCGACTATCCGGTGCAATGCAACGATTCTCAACTCAATCAATCAACTCAATCCCAACACACTCAAATTCGACCCAACTCAGTTAAAGGACTCTCACTAACTATGAATCGTTTGTTCACAAAAGCTCAACACAACAACACAATCAATGTCTCGACACACTGAGCAGCACCACCTCCTCTTTTCACTGCCGGCACGCGACGTTTGTCGCGGAGTTTATTGCCACGCGCTAGAAGCTGCGATTTCTGGCAGTGGGTCGCGTAAACGCGATCAGCGAGTCGCGTCCGCCGCGTGGATACGCGAGTCAGACGCGAAGGTAACACGAGCTCTGGCCAACGACAATGAACAATGTTCAACCACCAACCAATGAGATGTCCTCAACTCAGCTAATGTTCGACCAATACACGATGTCTCAATGATGCAACGACAGTCTCAACCCGACACCTGGCTTCTAGCCGACAGATTTATTGACCAATGTTGCAATGCTCGACGACGATGCAACGCCAGCCTCAACCCGACACTTGGCTTCCAGCCGACGGATTTATTGACCAATGTTGCAATGTTCACTCGACCAATGTTTGCTCGACTCAATGCAAAATGCACTCGACAACACACTGGCTGTCTTCTCGATCTCACCTAGTTCCGAAGACCCGGCCCAACTCCCTTGCTGTAGGCAGTTCACTGGTCCTCGGGAACGTCCGGAGCAATCTCTCCAATGGAACAAGTGCCTCACTTGGAAGCGTCGCAGCACGGATGCAGTGTGTCTTGCTTCCCAGCGGCACGTCCTGCTGAATCGCACGGACGTCGTTCAACAACGAGCCCTGATCGTCCACGTAAATAATCGGGCCGAACTGGGCGACCAACTTCGCCTTGCTTCCGATGTGGCCAGTGATCGAGGCTCCCTGTTCGGTGTCGGTGGAGAACTTGGCGCGGGTGATTGCAAACAAATCAAGCGACCAACCAAGCCGACTCTCCAACTCTGCCACACCAGCCGCCACACCTTCCTGGGTAGCCTTGTTTGAGGCAAAGCTCAAAACACCCACTGCAAATCCCTTGTCCTTGAGCCCCCTTAGGGTCTGGACAGTCGCCTCTGCAATCGGCGGGTCGTTGTGTGGGAAGCTCAATGTTTTGTGAAAGTCCAGCGAAACAAGCGGCTTGTCCTGCCAGACCGGCGGGCTCCCCCGAGGCTCCGGAGGACGCGCGGACGGCGACGGCTCTCCTGTAGGTTGTGGCCTCTCCTTCGGCCTTGGGGCAAGTACCACGGGTCGGACCTCCTCTGTCAGACGTGGCTTCGACGCAACACGTGTGGTCGCCGGCACAGGCGGCGTTCGAGGCGCCGGGGGCGGCGTCGGCAAGCTCTGAATCTCACGCTTCCTGGCAGCTTCTGTCTGTTCAACCTCCTCCTTGGTAGGGACGGGAGGCGGAACCGGAAGTTCTTCAAGACCACGCTTCAAGCCCGATCCAGAAGAGCCTTCACCTTCGCGTTGACGCGAAGGCGTGTCACGACCAATGGCACGTTTCAATGCACCAACTGCTGACTGCTCACGCCCAATGTCTCCAGGCTCACTCGACTCCTTTCGTACCTTGGCCTTAGCCGATGTAGCTGTTGGAGGGGGTTTGACACGCTCTTCAACCGGCGGCTTCCCCTCAAACTGTTCCTCGCTCAACGACGGCGAAGGTTTGCTTGCAGACGGCCTAGGGGCCTTCGAGCGGAGTTCACGAGCTCGTTCACGAAGGGTATCCGGTTCTGCCGACACGGAATGCTCAGTGGCCTCCTCTGTAGCCTGCCTCGCGATCGAATCCTCGGTCGCTGAAAAGTCGACAGCCGATGCAACCTCAGGAGCAGGTTCAACGGCCTCAGCAAGGCGCACTCGGGGCTCACCTGTCACTGTATCGACGGATTCTCCCTCAAGTTCAACCTCCTCTTCGGGGATGTCGTCGTCAGCCGACTCCTCCTCGGGCTCGGGAGTTTCAGGAACCCAAACCCACAACTGTCGCCACTCTCCGCGAGCTCGTGATCGCGATCTCTCGTCTCGACCACGCTCAACGTACTCGCTCTCCTCCTCTGTCTCGCTTGGTGGCCTCGGCGGTGCACGCCGGGTCTCCCACGTCTCAACGACGTGAGGCGGCGGGCGCCGCGGCTGACGCGGAGACCTGGCACGATAGACCTCTCGGTGGCTCGGCCGATCACCGCGCCCTCTTCCAGACCTGGGCCAGTCTCTGCTGTCGCGACTTGCGTCGCGAACTCGACCACGCCCACGAGCAACTCGCCTGTATTCAACACCGCGATCTCGATGCTGTTCTCGTTCAGCCCCTCTTCCACGGTCCTCCGTGGGGAGGCCCCTCTCGCGACGCGAGAGTTGGCTTGGGCGGTTCGGATCACCGCCACGGGGACCCCGTCTTCGCCGTGAGCGTTCACGTTCACGCTCACGCGGTGGCATGGATCGCGCTCGAAGGCGCAAGGCAACAAGTGTTCGAAAAAGGTTTCAACACAATGCCAATTCAATGTTTCGTTTAACAAGCTTGTCTCTATCTTTGTGTATGGTCTCGTTTTTCTTCAACCAATGGTCTCCTTGTAGCTCTTGCGGCTGATAACCAGTTGAAAGCTAAAACCTTGGTCTATCTCCTGGTCGGCCGACAAACGCGATCGATCGTATCCGGTCGCGCCACAGCCCTTTTCAAGGTCTTGAGCCAAACGAGTTGGCGTCCAGTCACACAGTGCATACGGCAAAGCCGATTTCAGATGATGCAATTCTTTACATGACAATTCCGGTCTTGGATAAGTGATCCTAGATTCTTCTTACCATCTATACATGAAGACATGCAGCCACAAACCTCACTCAAAGCTCAGTTCTTCTTGGGGACGTTTCTAGCTGAGCAAACCTGGGAGAGAAAATGCCCTGGATTGAGCGGCTTGAGCTAGGATGTACTGAGAGCTGGCACGAAGGACAAATATGATGAGCATAAAGGCGATTGAGCATGATTGAGCCACAAAAGCATGCCGAGTTTGAGGATTCGGTCTGCGTTTGGTGGTTGGCACTCGGCATGACAAAGGCATGGCTGGAGGCAAAAGTGTGATGGAGGAAGCTGGCTGAGTTGATGCCTTGGCTCGACTCGATAGGGTCCAAAGCTCTGCGAGTTTACCGGAGGACAGGAACAAGAACTGATTGTGCGTGTTTCAGTGGCTGACATGTCAAGGAAATTGCGATCAAAAGGTGTTGGCAGCACTGGGCGGCAAATACCGTATCCACCATTTTTTGAAGGAGCACATACAACTACAAGTGCTTCATCAAGCAGCTTAAACGGTCCTTGTTCCCCCCATTTGGAGTGCACGTACGCCATGTTAGGAATGTTGGAGGGGTATTGGAAGTATGGAAACGGTTACAACAAGGAGTGAGGTTGATAAACTCATTGACCAGAACTACGCTGTCAACAACAACAACAACAACAACAACAACAACAACAACAACGAAGTTGGCAGCGCAGCAGCAGCAGCAAGCCGCAGCGCGCGAGATGTAAACAGTTCTGCTCTGAAGGCAACAGATCACATCCACAAACAAGAACTGCGTAACACCGTTCACACGAAAGAATGCAACAATCATGGAAATGAACCGAAACCTATGATGAATCTGAACATTCCACCCGCGAAGGTGAAGAAAAGGCTGGCGCTTGTGGCCAATTTTCCACACGCGGTAATTTTAAGTGTATCTGGCACCACCTAGAACCTGTTGAAGCTCTTGGACTGTGACCAAAGCAGCGTCAGCACCTTCTAGCTGCATGGCTTTGCCACCATCTTTGAAAATCACCACCTTTGCCAATCCAAAGCTAACATGATCCATGATTGCAAAGGCTAGCGTGAACTGGGAAACGTCTGTGCTTCCTGCTGCAGGGAGGTCACCAAGCTGGAGGCTGCTCACTACTCCTGCATTGGACAATAAGAGAAAAAGTTAGGACTAACAGAACAAGCAAGAAATGCACTTGATTTTTTTCACGTTGCGATCTTGGAACTCCTGTGTTGTACGGTTGTACAAGAACTTGCGTCAACCCCGGGTTGCCACTTCTTGGGGCCAAGCGGCCAAGGTGGATACGCGGATATATGGTGATGACCCATATATGGTTCCCTTCAAGTCGGGTAGTTGTTGCTGAGTTGGTATGGATCCAGGTATCGGGATATCACACCTCAGTTTCGGGACGCTCCAGATCGATGCGTCTCTAAGGGATGCGAGAGCGAGCACTCTCTAGCCGTTCAATCCAGAATTGGCATGCGATCAATCACACCCTTCATGAGAGCGTCCGACTGCATGTCTCTTGCATCTATCAGAAACCGAAGACAAAACCCTTGCCTTCAAGAGCCGCTGCAGCAGGATTCTATACTCCTGCTCCCTCTTGGTCTTCGCGTCATCCGCACTCAGCAGACCGAAGAAGCACCCTTAAGGGTAAAGACATGCGCGACCGAGGCATCGAATCAATTGAGCTTGTCCCCGCCAACAACTCGGGAGCGGAAGACAACTCTTTCGTCTTTCGGGACATGCCCATGACAATAATCTTGATTCCCTTCGTGGGTTATGCTTTGGAAGGTCCACCGTCACTGTGCAAGGACGAATCCGAAACGACATTGATTGCACGCGCATTGGCGTCATGCGTGGAAACGCGAGCTGGGGATGTGCAATTCACGCGTTGGAGCATTGAGCACTCTAGACTAATATCCACGGCGTTAAACCTTCATAAGCCACGGCAGCACAGGGATTGAAGCTTCGTGTTACATGCACCTTCGAGGTTGAAACCCTGGCAATATATTGGGTTTATGGTAATGAAAGCGGTATATATATATTTTTTCATCGAGGTCCATTGAAATATCTGCCTTCATTCGCTCCTTAAATTTCGAACTCCACATTTTGTGAATGATCCTTCGTTTATGGTGGGTTGTCTGAAACGCCTCTCAAGTACTTGAAGTATCTATCTTGTCTACTTCACCGGGTTCACCAGTCATTTTGATGTTGTCAACGTTTTTGGATACGACAGCACTTCTCCTTGAGAATTTCAAACTGCTTATCATGATCACGCTGATGCTGGGCTTCAAGCACAGCTAGCAATCTTCCCGCTCATCAAAAGATTCAAGTCTTTCGGTTTCACGAAGATGCTCACGAAGATGCCTTGCAGCGCCTGGTGGGATTGTAAACGCTAGATGCTTCTGTAGTTCACCTATCATCGCGCGCTTTTAATTGAAAGTGCCTTGCTGATGCCTGCTGATAGAAAACGCCAAGTTGGACGCATCGCCGCTGCCACTGACACTAGCCTGCAAGGACTTCAACCCTGTTCCTGAAAAAGGTATTCTATGGTGCCACAAACTCCGTCCACGTACTTCCGTTTGGCAATGAACCTATGATTTAGTGTGTCTTGGCTTCTTAGAATACATTGCCATGATAGTGGCTGTGTCTATCAAGTCTTTATGTTTGGTCAATTCTTCAGGGGTTACAATGCCAGTGTCTCTTCTGATCACTTATCGCTTCACATCATCGAAGACAAGACCTGCATCTAAATGCAAGTGGCAACATGTTCATGTTGCTCGGCGAATAGTTTCGAAATGCTAAGCTGCGCGCTGTCTGGGTGGTGTACCGGCTTGCCGGCTTGCCATATTCCAGCTAAAAACGATTTTGGATCGAGCACCATCCATGTTAGTCGGCAGGAACTGAACCCCTTTTGCGCCCAAACTACACAGATGTGCTTCAGCTGCAGTGTGACATCTACGAGGAACTGCAGAAGCCATTGGATCGAAGCCACAGGCACTTCGCTTCTGGCCAAGAATTTTACGCAAAATGCCCGGTCAATCACCAAATGTTTCGCATCATTCACTTCTTCCTTGATGGCTTTCCCCACGTGAAATGGGCGCGTGGCAAGTCCTTCTTTATCTTCTTTCTGGCATCTGCAAGGCGAAGCCCTCCCTGCCCCTCTGCACCTGGGTCGTTCTTCTGAACTGGCAGTGTAGGCTAATCACCTGGCTATTCAGTTTTATGATTTATGCCATTCAAGTCCAGTGTCAGCCCCGCAGGTTCTGCTTCATTTAGCACCAATCTTCACGGCCATGCACTTTTGCGCTGGCGCTATTGACTTAGCTGGCGCACCTCTATCTGCACGCTAATCTCTGGGGCAAGTTGAACCATCAATGGTGATTTAGCATGATATTCCATTGCTGCCGAAATAGTGGCAGCATTGTCACCGTCAGCAGCTCCCCTTCACTCTCAAACACAGACTCGCTAGCGGTGGCACCCAACAACTCTAGATCTGCCGGACACTTTGTTGCGCCAATATGCCACGCATTCACCAGCTATCATGAGATAGACACCTATTTGAGAAGAACGCGCACGATTGTAGCAACACGCAAGGGGCATCCCAGGTCTCAATGCATTCACTTCCTGTACCAGGGCACATAGCCAAGTCACAGCGTGGTTGATCTGCTTCGGACAGACCAAGGCTTTCTTTTGGCGACTCTGCATACAACATTGCCAGCGATGGGCGTGTTGCGCGCATCCTGCTGGCCCCGCATACATCAACAATCGCAAGGGTATCATGCCTTTGCGCGCCAGCATGTCGTCAAACACCTGCAACATTTTCCCGCTGGGGTTGATGACAACCACGTCACCATGCTGGTATCCCAGCACCTCCGCCTCATATCCAATCCATCGGGTTGAACGGCCATGACTGACCTTGGACGATGAAATCTCCAAGCCCAATGCCTGCCATACTGCTACACATACGCAGAAAGCAGTTCGGAGGGACCAGCTTGTACAGCCTTAAGGCAGCAAAGGGACTGACTGTTCTTGAGAACAGAGGTCTTGCCGCGCCATCCATCACTGCAAGGTGAGGTTCATCCACATAGCACGCTAGAGCTCCTTCACCCTTCCGCGTTGCGGCCTCCACTTGCCAGCCTCGCCCACAGCAACGGTCCCGCAGTCAGACTGAAGTACCTCAAGCAATGATTGAACTGAAGACACAGCATCTGTCATCTTTGGTAGGATGGCTCAACCCATTGGCTCCAGATCTTCGACAACCAACCACAAGCCTGCACTTGTGTTCGCCATGTTCTTTCTCTCTTACAACGCAAGCAAGTCGAGTCAACTTCGAGCCTGGTCCCACCAAGTTTTCAGCCTCTTGCCATACATCTGCACGGCCTGCCTGTTCCATTTGTTGCAACAACTCCCCTGCCGGGATTCCTGCTTCTTCGACGCTAGTATACATAGCTCGCCATCTGCGTCTCCTTCTACCAACCCATCTCTTCTAGATGCTTCCACTGCTGCTGAGTCATCCGTAGTGGGAATCCTTGCGCCATCCACTGGCACCGTCACGGCATCTTTGTCTGCTGCTTGTCAGCGGTCGCACGCGAAAGGTCATCTTGGAGGTCTGATTCTTCGCTTTTTTGTGCACCATTCCCTTGGAACGCCCTGAGCGCAGTCTTCACACATGGCCTGTATTATACGTTCTGGCGTGTGATCTTCTACCACATGCCAGATTCGGCCGGCTGTTTGTTGCGCACAGCATCTCTGGGATTTCGAAGTCCACCATCTGCTTCTTTATTCTCCTGTTGATGTTTCTGTTTTGCTGTCAGCTTCTGATGAACAACTTCTGATTAACTGGCAGATGCTCTCACCAACACGTTCTTCCATCTGCTAACAACTCTATATGCGCGCAGTTGTAACGATTGCTTTCCCAACTTTGACTCTAGCCAACATCTGAGCGCCTTTGCCCAAGAAATACATAGTCCACATGGATCCTGCAGCCAAGCGCGTTCGCCCGACTTCTCCTCCACGTTGTCCCATGCCTTTCCTGACAGCGTCGCGGCCTTATAGTCTTCTTCATCATTGCTTGAGTAGCCTCCCATCCCAGCGAATCACGAATTCTCTACATTGACCTGGCACTGAAACTTTCTTATCTTCATTCTTGAACTCGACTGTAACTTTCACATCTTCCCGTTCAAGAACACTTTGCTCCTGGCCCGAATCTGTGAAATCATGCATCACTTCATCCTCCTCCTGTCACTTTCCCTTTCCACCGCCTCCCTTGTCACCACCCTTGCCCTTTGAACATTGGACATTTGGACGCTGTCCAAGGCAAAGCTGACAAACATGAGCGCGATGGTCACCACAAGGTTCCTGGAAGGCACCCGGCTGCCCTTTCGCTGCTTGTAAAATCAATTGCCAATACTCCGGATACTGCCGATTCAATGAGGCAATGTTCCTGGAGTATTCATCTGGTGCAGCCCAGGTGATCATAGATTTCTTGTCTCCTCCTGGTGTGGATGGATTGCGCTTATTGATTGCCCTGTACACATTGCCAGCCAGCTCTGTCTGCTTCCATGTGCCGTCATCTTGAAGCGGGGACCCTTTAACTTTCATCTGACGTTGTGTTCTCCTTACGTGCGGTGTGAGCACGGAGATGTCCGCGTAGGGAGCAGAATCAATTGTAACAACTTTGTTGGTCATTACCGTCAACTGTTCTGCTGTGGGTTCTGTCTCTTTGACAGGGTCAGCTCAGTCAGCTCCCATGACCAACCTGTACTGGCTCTGCATCGTCGAGCTGACCAGGAAACTGAGAACCTGCACTTTCTGTATGCCCAACTGCTTTGATGTTGCACCCATTGCCGGCTGGAGCTGACCAGCTGGCCACAACACGTGGGGCAAAAAAATCCATGTCTGTCAACCCATAACATAATGCAAATTCTTAACATAATGCAAATTCTCCACACGAGTGCCGCCTAAACCATCTCCATGCGGCGATCCAAGCCCTGCATTGATCCCACGCCACAATGCAGGTTTTCAAAACCTGGACCACGCTCCCCGCCAGCTTTCAGCGCTTTGGGGAATATACCATTTACCATGATATACCTGAAGCCGGGGTTACTGGCTCCGCTGCCAACAAGAAAAACCACTTCGACTAGCAAGCAAGACATGCAATCGGTCCTTTTCACGCTGTGATCTTTGAACTCTTGTGTTGTACGGTTGTGGAAGAACTTGCGTCAACCCCGGTTGCCCCTTCCTGCAGCCAAGGCTACGCAAAAAAATGTACGGTGACTCATCTACCATCCCCTTCGAGTAGTTGTGGGCCACCCTGGTCACCACAAAAGAGTCAAGAAGGAAACGTCCACGGCAGGAACGTCCTGGGAGCTTTGAGGCATCAACGATCACAACCTGCAGCTGGTCTCCTCTCCAAAACTGGAAACACGAATCCTTGCCGCCTGCAAAACAACAATTGAGCCGTTTTATAAAGGCACAACGTGCTGGTACATGCACCAACTGCTCAACTGTCCAAACCCACATCTCGCCTAGCTGGCGTTGAAGCAATTGCAATGTGCCATCCAAGGCTGATGATTGTTGCTCCCACTTTCCTTGGCAAAGCTTTTGGAGCTCACTGTACAGAATATCCACACAACTCAGCTGTTGCAGCAATACACAAGACATCTTTGTGGTCCTGTACGCAGGTACTCTGCGCATTTTTACCTCTTTGCTTTGCTTGTGTCGATCCAAGCATTTGGTCAAGTGAAAATGCCAGGTTTACGAAGCGACGGAACCTTTGGAGGCGGCGTACCTCGTCTCTGGGAATTCCGGAGCACGCCTCCACACTCCCAAGGGCTTCATCAAGAAAGCAATGCTGATCCGGTCGTATGAAGTTTTCTGTCACCGACACCGAAGCCTCTAGATTTTCAACGAAATGTGGCCACCTGGGTGGAGCATATACCACATCCCCAGCGCTGGCAATGATTTCCAACCCGGCATGCTTTATTGCACCTTTATCAGCTAAGTATTCTGGGAAAAGGTGCTTTCCCGCTGCAGGGTTGCTTAAGTCCTCATGCAAATCATGCATGACCAGCGGATCAAAGAACACAAACCTCTTGGTGCCCTCCAAGCATGCATTCCACGCAGCACTGCCAGCTGGATCTACGTGAAGCCTTGAATAAGCACCAGCTGGCCCAAGAAACAACCAACGAAAGTAGAAAATAAATTGCAGCAAGGATGGTGCAACAAGCCTCAGACACCTCCAGCGTGTGAGGAAATCATCGGAAGCTCTGAAAGGATGAGGCCGAGTAAAGGTTGGCAGGAGGCTGTCAAAAGGAGGCTCATGTAGCACTTGACTTGACCAATACCACAAGTGGTCTTCATTCTTCACCGACTTCACTGGGCGGCTCATGTAAGTGATAAACTGCTGGACTGTCATGGTCTGTGTGCGAGGGCCATGTATGTCAATGTTTCGGCGAGGTGTCGGCAACCGCTGCACCTTGCGATCCACCAAAGGAGCACTCATTCAATAATGAGATGAGACTGCTTGCTGATGCCATGGCAGTACAAAACTTGGCTCCGTGCGACTATCTCGACATCTCCGAAGTTCTGAATCATCCTGGGCACCAAGGACAACTTCACATTGACAAGCAATCCCGCAGTTAGCGGAAAGAGGACAGGTGTCACAGTGTCACAACACTTGTTCAACCAAGAACTTGAAACATACTCGCCAACTTGAATACCACTGTCAAAGGAATGCCATGGCACAACGGCATGCGTGCGGGCTCAACCGAATTGCACATTCATGGCACCAGACAGAGACAAACAGGCAAACAGACAGACCAGCAGGCAGACTTGTGGACCAGAAACGTCACCTGTGACCAGGATGGTAAGAATTGAAAGTGGCAAGCACTGGGATGAACCAAATACCAAGGAAGGTGGCAACCCCTTTGCCAAACATTGGTGTGTATATATATATATATATACACAGGTTACGTCTTCGACAGTCCTGTGGATGCGAATGGCACGAGCTGATTTGAGGGCAGGGAAGGGAAAATGTGAAATGATATTCTTGGAGAAAGCTTCACAAGGCACAACATTCCAACCCACCAACACACCCAGCGCACCACCAAAAACGGCATCGGTCAAGGAAAGCCAAGGCCGGACTGCAAACAAACACCCTAAGGTAGGCCCTATCCAAAGCTTCCGCTTTCATAAACAAATTGGGCCGATTCATGTATGTAGCCTGCTTCTTCTTCACAACAAATATCCCCCACAAAGCGGGGGATGGGGCATGTGAGATCCAAAAGAGTCTATAACGACGCCGACTAGATAGAAATGCAAAAAGAATATAAACCAGGGCCTATAGCCGACCGAGCTTTTTTTTGCATTTCTATCTTTGGTATTTGCCTGAAAAACACAGCACAAGTGACTTATTGAACTAAAGGCCGCCTCACCGAGCACTCAAAACATTTTCATCCTTGAGATTTCCATGCATATATCATGGAATTTGATGCATGTTGATCAAAAGGGCTGTAAATAGCGCGAAAATGCATGAAATATGAAAGAAACCCTTCCAAAAGTGCTGCAAATCGAAAGGAATGCGAAGGTTTCCGTTCCAAAGTGCTGCAAATACCACAGAACATGCAGGGCATGCCTTCCAAAGTCTTGCCAATAGCAAGGAATTTGAAGGTTATTTATTTGTTTCAAAAGGTTGCAAGCAGCAAGGAATCGGAAAGACATGTGTTTCTCTGGGGGCCTCTGCTTTCGACGCGGCAAAAAGTATTCAAAATGATCATTTTGCAGTCAAGGGTTCATACACAAAATCTGAAGCTTGGATGTTTGATACAGGTCACTTGTACATATAAACTTGAATGATGTCCATTTGTGTCCACCTGTCTGTCTCCCCCTTAAGGAAATAGAACTTTATGAAAGGTTTGCAACTTGCAAGAAACACCAAGGAGAACTGGGCAAGAGGATAAATCGAGACATCCCACAGGCTTGGAAATACCAACAAACCTGAAGACGGAAGCAAGAACTACAGGGAGCACTATGGGAACATGATGTTGTTTGCAAACTCCGCTGCACAGTGTTTTGCTGGCAAATCCCAAAGATGGAAATGAAAAAACCTGGAACAGCTTGCTCTTGACAGAAGACCCTCAGGAACCACGACAAATGAAACCCATGCTAAACTTGATGAAAAGCTTTGCAACTTTGAAGGAAACACCAAGAGAACTGGGCAAAAGCATAAATCGAGACATCCCACAGGCCTGGACATACCAACAGACCGTGAAGACGGAAGTAGGAACTACAGGGAGCGCTAGGGGCACATAATGTTGTTTGCATGCTCCGCTGCACTGCGTAAGGCAGGCAAATACCAAAGATGGAAATGACACACACACACACACATATATATATATATATATTCGATGAAACTCAATCAACTGACATCAGCTGCTGCTATCTTTTCTCCGGATCGATTTAGGTCTGTACTGTCTGAACCTGAGTGCTTTGGTTTGAAAAGCGACCCACGTCGCATGTGTCATCTGACATCTGACACTCTCCCTGTGGGAGCACTCCATCCGTGTAATGTGACCGAGAGGATACCGCAGGGGCGGTACTACTGCCACTACGGATGACAGCTCTGGACAGAGCTCTGAGGAAAAGAAAGAAAATCAAAAATGGATCTAGCCATCATCAATACCAGGTACGCCCTAGGTATACATGATGGTTGTGCGGCGGTCAGCCGAAAGGAACTCAAACTGGACGGCAGCGGCAGACAGTGGACTAGATAACCAAAAGAGCATGGAATGGCCCCCAAGCTGTTAGCACAGGCCATTGGTGATCTGACCGATACCGGGTAATCGAAGAGTCCGCAGGCGCCATGCCGAGTCAGCCGCCCGCTAGCCCAGCGCCAGGTGGACATTGAACCAAAGAGCAAAGAGGGTGTGGCAGGGTGGGAGAAAAATCTAACCTGAGGTACCAGCAGTGACTCTGCTCCTCAGGGGAGTCTCCCCAGTTTGGCTCGAGCATTCAAACATCGGGGAGACGTTGACTTGACGCTTCCCAAATAATTCCTCATCACCGACCCTGCCTACCTTGAATGATTGAATAAATTCGATGAAACTCAATCAACTGACATCAGCTGCTGCTATCTTTTCTCCGAGTCGATTTAGGTCTGTACTGTCTGTACCTGAGTGCTTTGGTTTGAAAAGCGACCCACGTCGCATGCGTCATCTGACATCTGACACTCTGCCTGGGAGCATGAGCAGGGGGTAGGTGTGAAAGAGCGAGAACCCATGCCGTTGGAACCAAGGGTCTTGGGCTCCTTGTCTGCTGATGCCGTCTGACCAGTTATCCTTGCTCTGTACCCATTCAAAGTAGCAAGCGCTTCGAAGAGTAAACCATGAGCAGCTCCGGCCATGGAATCTAACTCCTCGTTGTTACTTCGCCCCCGAATGAGGGACGTAAGGGCTGCAATGTTGTCGACGAACCAAATGCCATGCATCCCTCAAGTAGACGAAGCATTATACGCTAATCCCATATAAACTGTCAACAGCTCCAGTTGTGCAATTTTGGCCTCATGGTGCGACCAAACCTCAAAAATCTCAGGGCGAATGTGGACAACATAGGCTCGACGGTGGCCTTGAGGATCAATGAAAAGGACCCCAGCGGAGCCCTCCCGTGGCAGATCTTGCGCAGCATCCGAAGCTGCCAAGTACCGGCGCTGCCGCACGGGGCTGAGGGGAAGTTCGCGCTCAGGCTTCAACTGAAGCAGTGCACGGATACGATCAAAACACTGGTAGAGCTCGTCTGGACCTGAGAGGAGTACTGGCGCTCCTTGATACTATGAAGTCCTGATCGTCCGAGTTTGCCCAAACAACCTGTAGTCAAGAATCCGAGGCAACCGAAGAGTTTCGCTGCAAGACCTGGTGAGAATCGATGAGTTTGGGCAGCCTCAGCCATGATGTCGGTAACCTTAGTGACCAAACGGTCACGAGCCCAAAATTTTACTGGGGCAGCCTGGGGCATCCAGCCACGTCATGAATCAAGCCCAAGAAGTCGGATTGGGCAGCCAGTGACTGATGTTTTTCTGCTTGGAAGGGTGAACCGAAGCAGGTTCCCAGTTCATTGACAAAAGCTTGACCGGTGCCTCCCATAATACTAAAGTCCTGGATGGTCAGGTCGTCGAAGTACATACTGGTCATGCAGTAGGCCAGGCGACGACAGGCTGCTTGAAAGAATCGAGGGAATCTGTTGAAGGAGCACACAGCATTGGGAAGCCCGAACAGTACCGTCGAAAACGGGGGGCTCCGGCATGGTGGTCATAGTATGCCACGATAGCCATATTGCTGTGGTCCGGCCGCGTTGGAACGTGTCGGTAGGCGTTGGGTAGTTCCTCCTTGCGCGGGGATGAAGATGCGGCTTGCCATAGAAGTTGAACATGTAGGCCAGGCTGAATGCTTGTGCAAAGGTCAAGCTTTTTCGCATCGGAACTGAGGGCGCTCTGGCCTCCATCCGCAGCATCATCAATGACGCGAAGCTTGCCAGAGATTGCTTGATGCAAAACCGACGGATCAATCGGAACTTGGGAAGCTCTTGACAAAGCTGGGCCCATGTCAAAGGGGGGCCACAAAAACCTTTTGCCTGGTCTTCTTCGCCTGCCTGGACAATAGCTTCATCATGTTCACTGGGACGGAGGCTTCGGACAATACGATCGGCATCCTGTTGGGCATCCTCGTAGATGGAGTCGGCAGTCACATAGTGGGCAGGCGCAGATGGGGACGTGAGGTGAAAAGCCCACGGCTGAGAAACCATAGATGATCAAACGTGCAACAAATGTTGTGTCAGGCCAGCCAATGAAGAGCGTGACCAGTCCGATGAGTGCAATGCGGCGCCCGTGCGTAGCCGATCTGATGCCCGGAGCTTGATATGACTCCAAATGGTGAGTGATAGGCCACATCCGGCGGCCTAACTCCTGAAGCCAGCGTCCCGCGCGCCGTCGTGCATCCCGAAGTTTGACCCCTTTGGGCGGTGCACCCCGCCGCTGCAAAGATCAGGTCATCATCGACAACACCCATAGCTTTAAATGGGGTGGGCCGCTGTTGAAGTTCCAGGGCGAGCTCGAAGTGTCTGTCCTCCCCTTCACCGAAGGGGATAGGAGGCAAGGCCTTAGCGGCAGCAGCCGCACCGGACTGCTGAAGGCCACTCATGGCAATGGCTGTGCGCTCCAACGGGCCCACCAAGCGTGGACCGAAGGAATGGCCGTCCCAGTCAGGGCGGTTCTGCATGTAGTTGAGCCACTGAAAATGAGAGTCATCAACAAGGAGGTCCTCGATCATGGGCCATTTGAAACCGTCCCAATTGACCTCGGGGAAAAGGGCCATAAGGCTCGCGACGACGATCTCCTTGGGAAAAGCGAAGCGGTACAGCCCGGGCAGGGCGAATGCCAGCTGCGACCAGCGAGACACGCCGGAGGTGCTCTCATAACCGCGGACGACGTCGTCCGGTAGAAGAAGTCGCAGGCGATGTAGACCAGACCAGTGCTCGAAGGATGTCACCATGACAGAGGACATTGTGAGGGCAGTCACATACGAGGTTCTTGAAATGGAGCGATTGCAGGTCAGCCAGAAGATGGTCTTGGTCAGCAATCCACCTTGCATAGTGAAGGACACTTTCCAAGGTAGTGCGGCCCTCCCCGGCCTTGAAGGGGTTCTGCCACTGGGTCAGCGCCCATCAATGAGAAAAGCGGCCAGGGCCGATGTAGACGTCCTCCTCGTGGAGCTGCGGCCGGTTCTGAGATACGTCCAAAGCGACCAAGCGTGTAGGGACATGGGATGCATCTTCCAACGGGGGTGAGAGACCCAAGTGGAAGCCCATGACTGTCATCAGGTCTTCCCGCAACTCGGATGGCTCAAAGTGGAGTAATGGCCGGACATCACCCGAGGTGGTGATAGGTGGTAACCGAGGAGCGGTCAAGATCCCATAACCATGGCGTACAGCCCACGCCGTGCAGCAAACAGCCAGTGTGAAGACCAGACGCTTCGTTGCGTCGGGCCCCTCCGCAAACACAGGCATCGTAATCTAAGTCGAACCATTCACCCTCATGATGGACGAACTGTTCAACAGGATCCCACCAGTGCAAATCACGAAGGCAGGCAAGGTTGTGCTGGGCGCCCCAGTGTTGCAACGCCAACAGGAAGTCACTAGAGAAGTTGTCAGCATCCACACGGTCTTGGTTCACAGGGTCCAACCCTGCGAGGCCCCGTGGGGATTCTTCAGACCGCAGGGAGGAGGACCAGGCCGCGTCCTTAGTAGCACAGCTCATAGCCCCTGCAATGGTTGCAACTTTCGGAAGGACCTCCCGAATAGCCCTACGAACCGATGGACGCGACACGTCCAAGTCCTGGTCAATCTCGATGTCGATAGGCGTGACGATCTCCTATTGGCACCACAAGAAGGCCTTGGACAGGGGGGCATGGGCACCGCTGAAGATGTCAAGGAGAATAGGGCGTGAAGACTCTTCGGACTTGTGTAGGTCAGCGGACTCCAATTCATCCAAAAAGGAACGAAAGTCATTGAACAGAGGATTGTCCAAAGGTTGGCCTCGCCCCCCCCCGCCAGAGGAGCGGCCCTCTTTTCAAGCAGCCTTTGGGCAGTTGGTGGGCGAATGCTGGAATGATCCGCAAACACGCCCTGACTGCCAGACAACCCCGCAGCGGTGAGCCCCGCGCTGACCGTTCTTCTTGGTGCGGCACTGATTGCGTTGAAATGCTGGGCACAGTTGAGTGCCATCACGGAGGCTGAAGACCACAGATCCAACTTGTCCAGCAGCTGCGTTCGAAGCTGGGGCCAGTGTTGCTCCACTCGACGCCGGGCCCGTAGGGAGGTTGGGTCCCGGCAGTGCCTCTGCCAACCAAAGCGCGCCCCGCTCCTCCAATGATCACGCCAGGGTGGTAGAACCGGTGCAACGGGCGGCCCACTGTCCATGTTCTTCCACATCAAGGTGCTGGAGCAACTGCAATCGCCGGGACTCCGGAGTACGAAGGACAAGGTCATGGCAGCGACAAAAATAGGACAGCAAGACATCATAAGGCACCTGCCGTAGCGCAAGCTATCCGTTAGTCAGCGTTTCAGGCGCAGTCGGCGGCGGCTCAATCGGGCGACACCCGACAATGGCGAGGGCAAGGAAGTACGTCTCCATCTTGGCCATATAGGAGAGCCAGGACTTTGTAGTGGGCTCATCATCATCATCCTCCTGAAGGTACAAGTTGTCTGTCAGGCGACGGCGCTTCTGGCGGTGGCCGCGCCGGAAGGTCAGGGATCGTACAATCCAAAGGTCCATCACCTCGAACTGGCTCCGTGTCAGCTGCCGGCTGAGCTTGGACAAAAGGCGGTCAGATGGGAACTGCCTTGGCTCTGGCCGTAAATGGCAACGACGAAAGAAGGCCTCTTCCGATTGTTCCAGCTCCTGCTTCGGCAGGGGGGCCTCCTCCTCCGTGGGAGCAGGGGGCATGCTGGCGGCAGCATGCTCCGAGTTTAGCAGGGCCTTGCGTGCAGTCCAAGCAAAGCGCAATCGAGCAGACTGGAGGCGTCCTTGCATCTCTTCATAGCTGGGGCCCGTGATGGTATGGATGAACAGGCGCTTCACTTCATCTTCATTGCGGGCATAGTGACGGAATTCAGCTAGGGTGCGCTGATCAAAGTTGAATTGGAGGGCCAGGGCCGTGAACGTGTCCTCTGGGGTGCCAAGCTGCTTCGGAACAGCCGCAACGAGAGCCAAAGGAATGACACAGAGCGAACAGCAACAGAAAGCTTGAGAGAGGGCTGCAGTGACATGAATGGACAACCAGCATAGCGCATCCACGACTGCAAAGCAAAGAGTTCAACACAGCGTACAAGAAACTTTATCAAAAACCCGGGCCGTCTGCTTCAGAATGTCTAGCTAAGCAGGTCCGCAAGCTCGCCAAGCTCCCGGCCCAAACATTGCAAGGCAGGCCAGCCAATCGCCCGCGGCACGGGCCTCATGGTGAGCATCGCAAACAAGTCGACGGAAAGGTGGGCGATAATACTGAGCCAAATCATCACATGTAGCGTGGACCAGCGTAGCGTAGGGAGGCACACTGCCAAGTCTGGGGACAGGCGGTCAGAAAAGGCCGTCCAACGTAGGCTCCGGGCGAGATGCTTCAATAGCTAGCTCCTGGATCTCATCCCGCCATTCAATCCAAGACTCACAAAGGTTGCGGGCAGCCTTCAACTGAACTTGTACTACCCCCCCCAGAAGGGGTAGACACCGGGGGAAGGGCACTCAAGGCCTGACAGGCCTGGTCCAACTGATCCCCCAGCCCGCCTGGTCGCGCCATCCAAGGGCGCCAACGTCATGGCAAAGAACTGGATAGCATGAGGCCGGTCCATGGTCAAGCTGGACGATATTGAGGGGTACTTGAAGGGCGAGCTGCGCGAGAGGCTGCGGAGTGGAGTACATTGGGAGTAACAGCAAGGACAGAAATGGTTAAACGGTGTGGGAACCCGACCCTCCTGGCGGCCCGCCAAGTCATCCCGGGAAAGTGGTCAACTTTGGAAAAACCCTGCACACAGAGATGACATCTCAGCCTCCACAGTAGGGGCACGATTTTGTACGCGACATCTATTGGTACAGGTGTACCCAGTCATTGCCGGGCAACACCGACTTGCAAGTGATACAGAACTCACGATCGTAGACCAGGGCTTCTTGAACGCTCCGAGCTCGGTGGACATCTCCACGATAGGCGGCATTCTTCTGTCTCCAACGACACCAAGGCGCATTGCCTCGTTCATGTGCCATTGGGCGCCGGACTTGGTGGAGGTGATTATAAAGGACACCGGGTACCGCGGCAGGGCAGGCGGTGGCACAGAAACTTGGCCGCACGTGCCCACTGCATGCATGTCGTTGCCGCCTTTCCGATTGAGGACCCCTGCTCTGTCGATCGCACGGAGACCTTCCAATCGATCATAGGCCTCGTTGAAGGAGCAGCGGCGAATCCATGCCAGCAGCAATCCCACCAGGATGGGGGCCCTGTGGACCCCCGGCCATGCAATGGATGCTGACCGTGAAGCCGGAGTAGAGCGTGGCCAGGAAGATGGGCGAGACGTGCTTCAGCTGGCGATCACGTAGAGCTCCTTGATGGCCCACAGGGACATTGAGGTGGCACACCTGGCGTGCACTGACGCCGCCACGGCATTCAGCAGCCGTTTTGTCCATGGCGCTGAGGCACAGGCCCACATTGTGAGCCTCAAGCCAGGCCCGATCCGTGGGCAGGCCGCCCAAATAGATCGAGCCGTTGCCAGCCTCTCCCAGGAAGATGAGTGTGGGTGGCTCCGGTGCACCACTGTGCCCTGGGCGGCGCCACCGCGCCCTTGCTGCTTCGTCAAAGGCTGCATCAGTGGCCTCCTGCAACTGCTCGGTGGCAGGAGGGGGAGCCCATGGCATGGCCTTGATCTTGGGCGCCGGAGGCGAACTTGTAGGAGAGGTATAGGTCTCGAAGAAGATGGGGCAGCCGCTGATGAAGATGCCCGGGCTGAAGCCGATGGCAATGCTGGAGGCAACTTTGGCGGCGGTGTAGCCGAGGAAGACGTCCGGGTTGAAGCCAATGGCAGGACTGCATGGAGACACCTTTGGCGGAGGTGCCTTCGGCGGAGTCACCGGTTGGGCCCTGCCGGCCGCAGCCGCCTTTGGGTGGAGACGCCACCCGGGCCCGCTTCACCGGCCGTGAAGGATTGGTGAATGAGAAAGTCGAAACAGTGGTCCGCGGCACCTGAGTGGGCCCAGCATCCAGGCGGACAGCCGCGGAAGGTGCCGGGCGCTTCCGTCGGAGCGCTGCAGTGATGCGGCGACCAGTTGCCTGAATGACTTGAACTTGGCCCGGAAGTAGTGACTTAACCACAGGCATTGCCGGGATGGATTCAGTGGTGATGAGGCGGATTTGTGGGTCCGCAGCCAAGAGCTCATCAGCATCGCCCATGCAGGTCTCCCAACGGACGTCATGGAAAAAGTGCAACCCGGCCAATCCACATTGGCCCTTGATCTTTTGCGCCTATGCGATGTGCTTCGGAGTCGTTCGGTACACGCGCCTCCAACGCAGCTACCTTGTCGGCGGCAACGGCGGCATCCTGGTATTTGGGTGCACCAAGGGCAAGACTGGGAGCCGAGGTGGCTTTGCATGGAGCGTGCCACGCTGCTGTGGCGCATCAGATCTTTTGCAAGTCTTGGCCAACCCCTCAACAAGGTCCGGCCCCATTCAGGACCTGTTTTTCGCCGATGGCATTGGCTTGGGTTTGATTCTGCGACAGCCCAAGCCGAAGACACTCCTCAGTTCATCCGTATTTTGCACCCTCACTTCAGCGCCGCTATGGATACTACCAGCTTGTCCTCATATTCCTTTCGCCGGGTTTTGCCCACGCTTGCTGGCTACGTGGGGCTGTCGGAGACAGAAAAGTTAGCCCTCGGTCAATGGACCGACCAGTCGTCCAAGACCACCACGACTACACCCCTACGTTATGACTCGCAAAAGCCACGTTTGGGGCATCAGCTACAATGGTCAGCTCCAACGTGCCCTAGAGATGCAGCACCATAGAGGGTTCCAGCGTGGCAGCTTGGGCCTGCCCCTGGCCCAGCCGCGCACCAAGCCCGGAACGCGGCTTCGTCACCTCGGTCATATCGAAGGGAAGGCGCAGGTTGCGAACCAACCAAACCAGGGATGTGAAGGCCCGAGTGGGCGCTGCATGCTGGCGGATGAAAGTAGCCAACAGATGCTTGTCAGGCTGGGTGACCCCGGAGGAAGTGAGCACTACCTGCAACTCCTGCCAAGTGTGGAGAGCCCTCTTGACTGTAGCCGCCTCAGCCTGCTGCAAAATCCCTTTGAGCCGCGCCTCAAAGTTGGCCGTGAACTCCACGAAGCGGTAGGATCGCCATGAGCTGCGGCAGGAAGAAAACTGCGCCCCCTCAGAGCCACCCGACTGGTGGCCCCGGGCACTAGGCGGACAGGCCCCGCAAATGAGGGCGCAGGTCGCGAGGTCAAAGCCGGTGAAGTAGTATAGGGCGAGGGGCAGCCTGCGAGACCTGCTCGCGGCGGAACAAGTCGCGAACCAGAGCGCCAGCCCCAATCTCAACTTCACGACGGGCTTGTTCCCAGCCGTCTGCAATGGCGCGTCCCTCCAACAAGGCCTCCTCGTACGTCAAAAAGTAGAAGGCCAAGTCGGAGGCGGCTTCAATGTGATGAGCTGCGCACCACCTGTCAAGCTTGGCCTGCTCGACAGCGCGGCGCGTCTGAGCATCATCACTGGCCATGGCGGCGAAAGAACGGAAGAAAAATCTAACCTGAGGTACCAGCAGTGACTCTGCTCCTCAGGGGAGTCTCCCCAGTTTGGCTTGAGCATTCAAACATCGGGGAGACGTTGACTTGACGCTTCCCAAATAATTCCTCATCACCGACCCTGCCTACCTTGAATGATTGAATATACACACACCTGAAATACTAGTGAAAGTTGAACACCAGGTGCCCGAAGTGCTATAAATACATGCAAACGTTGAGCGCATGGCGCCCAAAGTGCCGTAAATACCACCACAAATAGACAGTGGGATGTCCAAAATGCTGCAGATACAAGTGAAATACCAAGACCAGGTGCGCAAAGCGCAAAGTGTTGTAACCAGCGAAATCCAGATAAAATTCACACATTTCTCAAAACACTTTAAATAACACGCATCCCAAAGATAGAAATAAGTCAAAGAAAGAACGGATAATTTAAGCTCACAAACGTAGTGACTTGGGGTCACAGTCCCAAAGGTTGTATTCAAAGCTTAGGCACACTTTTAGCTCACGCTTGAGGCGATCAAGTAGCTCCAAATGAACACAAACGGCTGCAGTGAAACATACATCTATACACAACTATGGCATGTACGTGTAACTGGTGCTACATCTGATCACGCCTCCCGAGTTTAACATCTCTCAGAAGTTAAGCGAGTCAGGGTTAGCACATGAGTGAATTAGCTCGTAGCCCTTCAGTACCTCTTCAAGACCAAGATGCACCTACTCTAGCTCAAGCCGTTCAAGCTCTCAATGTTAGCTCATGTTCACCTTCCAGGTAGTGGAAGTTCATGCCTTTCATAGCTGTCATTTCTCCTCGGTGACAGCTTTCGTTAGCACGTCGGCCAACATTCGGTCGGTGCCTTCTTTCTCTTTCTTTGCTGTGCGCTCTTGTACCCAGTGGTACTGAGTGTCAACATGTTTGGCTCAAACCTCGGTTTCCCATCGCGATCCCAGCGGAAGCGTCCATTGTCACTTCTTTGCTGGGAAACAATCCCCAGTCTTTGGCAGTTGATGCAATTCCCAGCATCTGACAGGCTCCAGAAACAAGTCCATAGCACTCGGATTCACCACTGCTAAGGGAGACAACTCCTTGGCCTTTGCTGTAGGTAGTGAGACAGCATTTGTTGGCCATGAGCACGCCTCCTGACACACCCTTTCATGTCCTTATGCAACCTGCATGGTCGGCGTCTGACCACATATTGAAGGGGTATTGCAGGTGCTTTGATTTGGAAACAGCTGCGCAACTCTTGGTCGGTACCTGACATATCTGGCCAATCGTTTCAGCATGTTCCAGCGCCTCGATGCTGGATTCTGTAGACCCTGTGCCAACGAGCGCGTTGCAGTTTGCAAGTCAGGTCGATCTTGTGCCAAATACGCGGCTCTCATAGCAATAGTTCTGTACATCGTTGCATCTTCGGCACTCAGCGGAACTTCTTCGTGTTGAAGTTCCTCTTGACTTGGCTTGGCCAATGGCGTCTTGACCTTGCCTGGTTGACCAGTTCCTAACCACTTGATGATCAACTCTGCGTGTCTTGTATCTGGTTCCCACCAAATGCCTTCGTTTGACCCAGTTATGATGCGACTCAACACTCTGATCTGTTGGCTAGCTTTTGGTGATTCAGGTGGACCAAGAATGCCTCGTTCCACAACTTGCCATTCTTTGGCTGCTGAAGTGTGAAACCATGTGAAGTCTTCAAAACTTCCTACTGTCGTGAGATCGTCTCCACGCACTTCTGTTCGATCTTCTCTGGATGCATGGTAATACTTACTTACATGGATTTGATTTTCCTTGCAAACATCCTAGCTTCTTCATGAACATCTCTGATTCCCACACAGGCTCCTGACCAATCTGCTTACCACGTCTCCATCTTCTGGCTTCTTGCCTTCAGATGGAATCTCAACATAGAGCTCTCTTGTTGCCTTGGAGTAGAAATGAACTCTTTTCACATCTAAAAATCCTAGAAATGATTGCCTTGTCTTTCTTTTCTCGCCTTTCTCCAATGGAAGGCTGTCGCTGACTGCAATGGTGAGCAGTAGCTTCAAAGCTGCTAAGCTCGGCATGGCTGCGAAAAAACCGTCAAAAACCTGAGCCTCTTTTGATCTCTTGTGCCACCAATCGACTTCTGTAGAGAGGATTGGTTTCATCTTGCTTGTTCACATCCACCCATCGAGTTCCAATGATTTTGGTTCCTTTTGGAACCTGGATTCTTGGGATTTTCTCCCAAACTCTCATAGATTCGACAATATCAATCTCATCTTTTCTGGCTTTCTCTACTTTTTCAGGTATGAGCTCTTTTCCACTGATGTCGTCATAGTACCACCAGTCTTTTGCCTCTTCTGCCATTTCTTCTGGCAGTGGGATCTTCTCTTCACATACTGTACTGGTTTCTCTGGGTCGACGCTAGATAGTACTCTTTCTCTGTCTTCTAGGATGAGGCTTTCTAGAGCCATCTCAATGCTCTGGATGTCTCTGGTTCTTTCGGCTTCATCTTCATGTTCGCCTCCTGCCTTTCTCTTCTTGTCTCTATCTACTCTGGCTTTTGCTGTTGGTGATCCTGCTGGTTCACGTTGTTCTTCATGTTCTCTCTTCTCTCCATGTGCTTCAGGTTGGCGTGGTCTGCGAATTCCTGACGCTGATGCTGATGCTGCGCCTGGTGTCGGTGGTGCTGCGGCGGGTTCGTACCACAGTTCTGTCACAATGTCCATCTTGTGGGGTAATGCTGCATTGAGTATCTCTGACTAAAGCTTCACCACTTGGGCTGGCAATGATTGGTTCCCTTGGGGCTGCAATCGCTGGTTCTTCGCGAATTGCTTGAGGATGCCAGTGATCGACTTCAGCAACGCAGAGTCATATCGATCTTCTTCGGGCTTTCTTCGGATTGACTGCACTGTGTAAACTCCAGTGGCCCTACTATCTTCTCTGTGGTGTTGTCTTTCACTCCTAGAAAAATGCCTTTGGTCCACTGAGCCTCGAACTTGTGACCTCTCTTGAAGTATTCGATGGCTTCACCAAAGGGTGGAATGGCTACTTTCCATTCACGTCCACGAAGTCTTGAAGTATGGCGTCTTTCCGTCCTGAAGTTCGGTCGATCGGAAAAACAAGTTGTAGACCGTGGATGCATGTTCGATCAACCATGTCAAAATAGGTGAATCGTCATGAAGCTTCTCACCATAGTTCGACTCGATTGCGGCTCGAAGAGTCCTTGCTTGGCCTTCCAGGGTTTGAACTGCTCGTTCAATTTCTCCCTTGGATTCTTTGACTCCTTTCGGGCTCTTCTCGATGATCAAGGTTCCTTCAAACCCGTTCTTTACTGCCTCAACGACGGAGGGTTGGAATACCCTAGTTTCTTAATGCCATTCAGGAGCACCTTGGATCCATATGGTCCTTTTGTCACACCTTTGTAGGGTAACGCTAGGATTGGGGCATGTGTCTTTTCATCCATGACTACGTCACCAGTCCGTGAATTCATGAAACAGTAATCTACAGTCAATATTGGTGTGGTTTCATCTGAATGATCCACCCTCTTGTGGGGATTGGCTTTGGCCTTACCTCTAATACAGGCCTCACACCACGAACGAAAAAGAAAATGTGAAACTGCGTGTTCCTCGAGCTCTTTTCGCTGCTGGGGCCTCTTCGTCCATGACCGGACTTACCCCCATCGGCGGGTGAAATGGTGGAACACGATCGGCACGGAGCAGACTCCGTTGCAAAAGGAAATTGGGATCTTCTTCCCATCTCGAGCTATGTGTCCTCCCCGAAAGCTGCACTGTCCCGTCAGGGCTCCATTGCCGATGCCAATCGTCACCTTGGCGTTGATCTTGCCGAGACCTTCACCGTCTCGCCTGACGCTGTCTTGTATATCTTTGAGCGCACGCCGTCAGGCTGAACAGGCTTGTAGCCTAATGCTGCGGCGAGGTCGACTGGGACGCAGGACGTGGCTGCTCCTGAATCCAAAGTCACCTGGTGAGCCATGGGCGTCTCAATGGATGCCAAGGGATCGCCATCACCCTCACTTGGCTCACTTGAAGGTGTTGGGTATTTCCTGTCTGGGTCTCACGAGCGGCGTCTTTCGTTGCCACGTTGACTGCTTCTTCTGCTTGCCCTTCTCTTGGCCTTTGTGGCCTTTCTCGGAGGCAGCCGGAACCGAAGCGGCTCGGCTCTTGCTCGAAGAGCGAGACCGGGACTTCAATCGAAGCAACTGCCTTGGTGCCTCACTTGATTCCTCCTGCTTGGCTCCTGGCCCACGGAATCGTTCCATGCGCTCATCCGTCGAGCTCTTGAACCAGGCCATGCGATCCTCGTTGGTCTTGCCTAACTTCTCAGGAGGTGGAGGTGTCTTGGCAATGCGCCTTTGCTTTGGCGTCTTTGGACCCATATCGTCCTCTTCTTCTTGCTCATCCATCATCTTCTGCGTGTGGGCCGTCATGTAGAAAGGAGGCTCTTTCTTGACGCTCTCCCACTTTGGCTCCTTCATTTTCAAATGCTCTGTCAGGCTTCAGGGCCATTTCTGCATCTTTCACATGCTTTGGCGCATCTCGCGAGGTTGGGCTGCCTCGCTGTCCCTTTGCGGTCTTGATGCGCTTTTGCTTGATGGACCATTCCTTAGCCCATCGCGCGATTTCGTAGTAATCCAATTCTTCTGGATACTTGGACTCGTAGTCGCGCCAGGATTCAAAACGATCCTGGGCCGTAGCAACTCGATGCTGCTCGGCGCGTACACGACTCTTCTCCTTCTTCTTGGCCAGTCTTGGCGACTCCGCCGGCACCGAAGCGGCGCGGCTGGAGGTTGGCCTCTTCAGCAAAATCTTGGCCTCATTCTCTTTCTCTGCATACTGCTCTCGCAGCTGCTTCATCTCGTTCTGTCGCTCCAAGATGGCTTCATTGGCAGCTTTGCCTTGAGCCTCGGCCTCTTCGATGGCCTTTTGGATTGACTCGGACTTCTTCTCATACAGTTCACGGTTGGACTGCATGGCCTCTTGGATTGCTTGGTTCATGACTGCAATCCCAACACCTGCAATTCCAGGGCGACCTTTTTCCAGTTCCTGGCTTCTTTCGCGTTGCCTTGACTTCAGTCTGGGCTTTTGCCTCGGCTGCTCCACGAGAGATTGCGGCAGACACTGCTTTCTCCATCTCGATGGCAAAGAGAGTGGCGATGTCAGCGGAATACTCAGGCTCGGGTTGATGCTCTTGAGCCATAGAGGTTTCAGATTCCTCAACTGACGCTACCTTCTTACTCTTACTCTGGCCCTTACCTTTAGAGTCCTTACCTTTGCCACCTTTGCCTTTACCCTTGGGATTTTTGTTGTACCAACTACTCTTGTTCCAATCGTTCTTGTACCAATCATTCTTATTCCATGATGAGGGATTGACCCCATTTTCCCTTCTGTTTGCCTTTGTCGTTTCCCTTGCCTCCATCTTGACTCTTTCCTTTTCCTTGGCCGCCTTTTGCCACCTGTGCCTTTTCCTTTGGCTTCGGCCAGACTCGCAAGTGAAGCTTGCATCTGGCTGGCAGCAGCGGCCAATGCATCAACATCCATTGGTGCTGATCCTGTCTTGGCTTCTCTTCGACTCTCGATGTTCTCAAGATAGGCCAAAATCTCTGACTTCATGATGTCATAGTCAGTGAGTCTTGAACTTTGGAGGTCGGGGTGATCACACATCTGCTGGAGACAACTTCTCGCGATGTCGTCGTCAAGAGCTTTCTTCTTTCGCTCTTCGTATTTTCGCCTGATGTTCTCCCAGGCTTCTATGCTCTCGCGGAGCTTGTCCAATGCACACTGCTGCGGGTGCAGGACTTTCTCTTCAGCAAAGCTGAGTTTGCCTGTGGGTTCTGTAGATCATACTTCGTGATCAGTCGCCGCAATGCCTCTAGGCCAAAGTGCTGACCTCTGGAGGTATTCTTGACGATCTCGAGGGCTTCTCCCTCGCACAGTGAGATCAGAGCCTGTCGGGCCTGAGCTGAAACAAGCTCGCTCCTTCGGTCCTTCAGGGTAATCGTCTTCCAGAGATGTCTCGTTGATCTCTGTGTCTTGGTGCTCTTCGAGGAGCTGAATGCACTTTCCTGCATTCTTGTGACTTGTCTCAATCCAAGTCTTGAACTTGAAGTACCATGAGTCCCAGTTACCTGTGTGTCCATTGAACTTGTCAGGCTTTGGAGTGCCTTTCTTCAACTCTGATCTGTCTCGTACTTCTACGCTGGTTGCTATGTTCCTTGTGATTGCCGTTTGTTGGGTGTATGCTTCTGCCATTGCTCGTTGCAGTTGATTCTGCCCTTGTGCTAGTGCTTGCATCATCTGTGCAAGTTGCTGTGCCATGTCTGTAGCTTGTTGTGTCTGTGCTCCTGGCTGTTGTGCCATGTTGACTTGCTAGCCAGGGATTGAGCAACCCGGCTTTCCTGCAAGTGATGTTTGTATTCACGGATCTCCGGTGCCAAAGCCGATGCAGTTCGTTAGGCACACTTTTAGCTCACGCTTGAGGCGATCAAGTAGATCCAAATGAGCACAAACGGCTGCAGTGAAACATACATCTATACACAACTATGGCATGTACATGTAACTGGTGCTACATCTGATCAAAAATCAATGTTGCCCCGAGTGTCAAAAATATGTTTATCTATTCAGCCGTCGTTATAACAAAAAGGCTAGACAAGGCAAGCTGCGATTGAGAGGACCACAAGCCAGCGGGAAAGCATGTAGCAGTACCTCGAAACACTTGAGGAACTGCCCAGTTGATCGCTTTGGACATGGTACACCTTCGAAGGCGTTGGAACTCTCGAGCCAAATGCACTGCACATCATAAATCACCCAGGCTGCCAGGCACAACCAAAGGGAACAAACCTACAACTTTTCTATCCAAATCATGTCCCGCCAACGTGCTGGTGCCGTTGGTCGCACTAACTTGAGCGGCCATGAAGACAAAACAGCAGGGACTGGTGGAAGGGTGAGTCAGGCTCTCACATGAAAGACCACCTGACCGACGAGGCGAAAGCGAATTCCACAAGGCCAATACCTGAAATTGATCATTTTCAAGAATTTGCACGCAGTGCATGTGCTTGTAGAGTTGCATGTGTAGTTGCGTTTGAGGTCTCTCCAATAGTCGCACACGCAAGTGAAATGCATCGATTCTCACAATAGACCCCAGCATCAAGACTGCACGTTCAAAATGTGCAGGCACCAACTGCTTTGCCCCTCAGGGCTGCTCAAAAATCTGCAGAATCCAAACTAAAGCTTGCTCGAAACTTCGTAAAACAGAAGTGCCAGAGTGTGGAACACTGGAATGGCCGATCTGAATAATCTGGGCACATATATTATATACCTAAACAGCTTAATGAAAGGTCCAAAATACACCTTCCAAATTTGGCAAATACAAAAGTTGAAGGACCAGCTGGTCTGCCGGCGTTGCCGGTTCTAATCCGAATGAGGTCCGTCATTGCTTCACTTTCTCAGTTTGAGGGTTTGATGAAACGTTCAATGCCAAAAAGAAACTCTATGTCTGGTCGCATGCCCCTTTGACCAGATCAGGCTGCAGCCAGGAATCCAAGACCGAGAACACCAACTAGAACCATCTCTTCCAGTTGCACCATGACTTCGAGCTCCTGTCTTGCCAGTGGGCACTTCTCTTTATCAGCACCATGCACCATGCATTATCTGCTTTATTCCTATATGTAACTAACCACCACACGTCCTCGAGTTTGTTCAATTGGATGATTGATGGGCCACCTGCACGTCAGTCAGGTGGGTGAAACACAGCAAGCGCCTTCAAGCCAAACGTTGAAACGAACTCTGCCTGAGAGCTCCGCTAACCCAAGAGCTTCTGCTGCCTTCTCTTCCAACTCACCAAGGCCAACAGCTCCCTCCAGCCGGCCGACCTCAACACCTGTAACAAATCTGGCCAGTGAAGGCAAATCTGACGGAATGCTTGTCATAGAAAGAGTATCGACCTTCGAGCAATAGAAACATGAGGGTGTCTAATGGTGTCTGGTGAAAATGTTGCTTCATCTCATCTTGAGCCACATCATAGCTATGAGTCAAAATAGACTTTCGCCTGACACACTCGGCCAAATAGCGCCTTCATTGAAGAAAATAATTGTCGGCAAACCCTCGACTCCCATCTCGCTTGCCTTGCATTATATATACTGCATATATACATGGCAATGGGAAACGGCGGCCAACTTGCAAGTGGACTCAGCAAGCGGTCTCTCAACAAATCCTGCCTTCGCAGAGTGCCTGTCGCTATCCATGCGAAGCACCTGAGGGCTTGGACTGCCCTCTTTTTCGACATCGCTCTCCAGTTTGTCAGCCAGAATGTTCAGAGCTGGCTCCAGCAACTTGCACGGTCCACACCTCCAACAAAACAAATGAAACTCTGAAACCTGTTGGTCATGGCACTGCCCACAGGAATGGCATGGAATGACTATAGCAAAAGTTGAGCCAGGGGACCAAACTGCATAAACGTCTAGGACTACAGCGCCACCCCTCCGTATGCTGGACTCCAGTTCTGCTGGGCTGACTTCTGTAACGGACGCGCGTCTCTTCAGACTTTGCGACGCATACTGGGAGCGGGTGCCAGGATAGCCGACGAACAAGCCTAAGCTCAGAAAGGGCCACAAAAAATGCAGCGAACCATCTCCGAACCATTGTTCATGTTGAGGGTTCACAACCATGCAAGCAAATTCGCCTTGGGGAGGTTGAGCTCGCTCCACATGCAGCTGCTTGTGGCCCAATAAGTTGGACAGTGTGACAGCGGCAACAATAGATAAAGCACGCTGTAGCGCCCGGCATTGAAGCCCGAAGTCTGATCCCATTTCCAAAAAGGTCAAGCCAAGCCGGTCTAGTGTGATGCAATGTGCGTGTCTAGGTCTAGGTGATGCATGTCAGGGTAGTCCTGGGGTAGTTCGAGGGCTTGCAACTGTGAAGACATGCAGATCTAGAATCTAGAATATGTTTCTCTGCTTTCCCTACTAAAAGGTGCCAACATGTGCTAACCAAAGGGATTTTGCCCACGGCCAGTTTGAGCCTTCTTGTCCAGCTGTGTAAACCTGTGTCTGCATCATGCCACGACCCTCGAGTTTTCTAGGGATTCCTCATCAGCCTATTTGAGAGATCACTCTGCACCACTCAACAGTAGCCTGCAGCAATGAAAGCCAACCCGATTCAGTAAACCACCCACCGGGTGGTGCAAATAGAAGGCCTTCACCCCTTGTCCTCTCACCAGCCATCACTTCCATTGGGGAGAGCCACTTCGAAGACCTGATGTCCAAAACGGCCTCCTGTTAAGCAACTCCAAGACAAATAATCCCCAAGTAACTGCCTGTTTGGTGTGTGATTGCCTTATGTACCTACCAGACCAGTGCTTGCAAGGCCTCAATTCCCACGAGTGCTTTTTTGCAGAGGTGTGATAGCAGGAGCAATTTTGAAAACCTGATTTCAGCATCGAAAAACCCTCATTGTTCACATTCTCTGCATTCTTCGCGGTCGGACAGTTGCACCAGAGACTGTTTTCGACAGTTCTCTCACAAGCAAGTGTTGGCTTCCGTACATGCCATAAACGTAACATGCCTAACCTCGACAACCTAATCCATTTGTCAGCCATGCCACCTAAACAACTACGAAAATAAAGGATGAAGCGGAGGAGGAGGAGGAAGAAGAAGAGGAGGAGGGGGTAATGGCACCCAAAACAATCCCCACCCACTCCCTCACCCCTTTGACAACGCATTGTGGATGACAATGTAGTGAATCAAGGAGTCAAAGTGAGGTGACCGTGATGACAAGTGCATTAATGCTGAAAGGGGCGCAAAATGATGAGAAGTGAACGAAAAGTAAGAAAAACTGTCGACGCATTGTGGTCCAACTGCTCCGACAGTGTATAACAACTCTGACCTGCTTGGGTTTAGACCAGACCAGCCAGAAAGTTACCCCAAGGCTCGAGCACAACACCCCAAACACGCTGCCTCTCGATGGTGCCTGTGGAAATAGATTCCTGAAAAGACATGCTCAAAAATCTATGGCTGGGACTACGATGGCCCAAAAAAGGGGCTGGTGAGCTCAAAGGGGGCGCCATCTCTAAAAATTGTGAGTCCAAGGCAGTAAAGTGCAAAACGTACTTTTGACTCCGTGCATTCGGGCCGATATCGTTCAGACGCAGTTGCACTTTGTGCCTCCTTTGCTTTGCCTCAGTCTCAGTTCTCTGCACGCACTCAAACGTAGGCATGTCTTTCTCTACAATTGTCTGGAGGAATGAGGGCGCTGCTAGTTGTCTTGCTTTGCAACGGCAGTGATTCTATGCCGTTCCATTCCTTAGAAGGAGCAATGTCAGCACTCAGGCTAGCTACAGGGATCTCAAACAAGGTCCGCCTTCTCAACTGCATAGTCAAAGACTTGGTCGCGTTGGCATCGCCTGTGGGAGAGGCCGGAATGACGGCGCAGCATCTAAATACGCACGCAAGCCGCAGTCGGGTAAAATCTTGCAACATAAAAGCTCACGAACGCAAGCCCTGGCCCAAAAGAACTTTCAATGTTGCGTTTTTGTCTGACCTCAGGCAATGTTTGACAAACTGGACGTGTGCATGTACAAAACATCAACATCTATGAAACCGTCTAAGGCCACTGAGCAGCAAAGCTAAATCCCAGACATCGGCCTGAACAACCGTGCTTGTGCAGTCAAACTTTGTTCCAATACCTTGTGGTGCTACCAAAGGGCTACATCTCCCAATTCTTTGATTTTCTTCATTGCTTGCGCATACTGCTTGACAAACTCCTGGCCATGAACGTGGTCCCCAAACAAAACGTTGAAGAAGGCTGCCCCTGACTCAGCAGTGGTCCTTTTCAGCTTCAATGGATTTCACCCTCAACACCACATGCGGCACAACGAAAGTTCGCACGAACGCTACGACACGAGCTCAGTTAATTAGGTCACGGCAATCCACCCCTGGTTGATTCCGCGTAGTTTTGCAAAGCATCCACGCATACTCCTTGGTTCTGCAGTCATGCATCTGGCACATTACTGTATATTGTATACATATAGTTCCTTTGTGTTGAAAAACTTGTCACTCATTCAGCTCAGGTTCGAATGATGTTCACTGTTACCTTGGCTTCTTCAAAGGGGAAAACATGCTTAATAATGTGCCTGTGATGTACATGGGCCACTTGCGTTCGTTGCAAGGTTTCAACGCCGACTTCTTTAGCAAGCCGAAGATCTCCCTCGCCTTTGTCAAGCGCCTGCTCCTGTCACAACAGTGTTTGGGCATTGAAATTGTGGAGGGTTTCCGGCTGGGTACTGACATGTCTTAAGCACCAACGGCATTATTGGTGTTTGGATCTTTGCGCGCATCCCACAGGCCTGGCAAGCTGTTTCAATGGAGACGGCGGGGGGGGCATTCCCTTTTGGATTCCTTGCAGCCACGTGCATTCTGCAAAAAGACAGCCAGGTACGCCCATCAGATTCCGCAACAAGTTCAGCCTTCCCAACGTGTGTCTTTGCACAACACGTTGTTGTTCTTCTTCTTGTCCTTCATGCGGCCTCAAGCTCCTCAATATCAAATGTATGAAAACGATACATTTCCCACAAACCCGCTGTAACTCAAAATATGCGGTTGAGGGACTGAACCAACAAAAGGTCGCAGCACCAAATAATAGCCACCATGCGCATGGCAAACTGCTGGCTGTGGTGGGGCATTTGGACAACAACACATGCACAAAACATGTTGCATGTTTGCTCGGCAACGCTGTCTTTTCCAAGATGTGCTCAACATTCCCGAGAGCCAAGTGGAAACATGGAAGGCCTGATGCTCCATAGCGGCATGACAAAAACATTGCAGCAGCAGAATTGTTGGTCAACCATTGGCAAACCATCCACTTTCACACAACAGCACGTTCACACAATGACATGCGTGAAATGACAAGCATGGGTGCTTGTTTTCATAACCATCCTTGCTGTACATAACCCCCGCATACCCCCGCCCTCTCCACTTAAGACCTGCACCCTGGAAAATCAACAACGCCTTCGGCCAGCCTTCTTGTCTCCGGCTTAGGCTTAAAGCCAATTTTCTCAGTGGCCCTTGCTTCGTGAGGCTGGAGGGCGGACGGAAGTCCGGTCCCACTTGGATGCCTTGTCCCCTTGCCTTGGGTACGCACGACTCTGTTTTCTGGATGGTGCGTGGTTTGCTTGTGGACTCTCCTCGCACTACGGACCTCAGCGGGGGTCCATGGACGCTCCTAGTAGAAAAGGCCAGGAGCCCCTAGTAGCGATGCCCTTTGTCCCTAATAGCCATAGCGTCCTTTGTAGTTTGCCCTGGCGGTTTTGGCCTCGCAAGTTCACCTGGGAACAGCGCCCCTCCTCAGCGGCCGCAAAGCCAACAACGCGTCTTCCCAGTGCCCGGCTGCCCTTGCTCCGTCACTCACCACGCTCGGAGATGGGCCAGCTGGACCATTGCGCTCGATGTTCGATGGTCTGGCTGTGTTTGCGTGATCTTGAAGCAGGTCGAATTAGCCAAAGCTCCGTGCTGCCCGGAGGGCTTTCTGAGTTCTTCGTGAGGCACCGCGCTTCATGGAGGACAAGGAGGAACCAGGGGGGGGGTGTGGGTGTATGGGAGAATGTGGTGGTTGTTATGGTTGTCGTTGTTGCTGCTGCTGCTGTTGTTGTTGTTGCTGCCGCCGCGAAAATTTTAAGCAAGGCAACAAGTCAACTCAACAAACATAATGTTATTGTGCGAAGTATGCTAACTTGCATCAGCATTGACCACACGGATTTTTTCTGCCTTCGCCAAGGGCCTAAAGGCTATTTTTCATCTTTCTCATGTTCGCAGTCATTGAGCATTGGTAGACCTGGTTTGGATTTTCCTCCCATTCGTCAACGTTGGTTTGGTGGTTCTTCCAGGGGTGATGACTTGTAAGAATGGTGTTCTTTTTAATAGGGGCTGTCATCAACAGTCAGTTGTCGTTTGAATCATCGAGGTTCGGCAAGAAGTCCATGTTGCAGCTCATGTTCATCTGGACTTTGATCTTGGAGTTTCTCCTCTTCTTCATTTCATTGAACATCCTCGATTCTGCGCCATCTGAGAAACCGAGGCAGTAGGTGAGTTTTTGAAAGAAACTCTGATGAGGGTTTGCCCCGTGCTAAAGTTGCTAATGTGTCTTTTCCTGCTGGGCAATGCCAGAATGGGAGAATCTATTTGCATCCGCAGATTCTGCGCAATCACCCCACTGCTACCTCTAGCGTCCGGGGTGCCATTGAAGATTGTTTTCTATTCCCTCCTGACAACTATCAGCCGCAAGCACCTTGAGGGCAGTCTCCCTCTTTGGCCGTTTGGTTCGCAGCATTTGGTGATGACTTGCTCGAACTGGTTCCAAAAGTACATTCAGAATCCCAATGCCGGATTGCCCAAGCGGCGTCCGCCTGCGCCTTTTCCCCTGTGAAGTTGCGAGGGGTCTCCGCGTCTTGTTCCTTCCTTTTCCTTGACCCTTTGCCTTCGGTCACCCTTGTTTTTGTTTGTGCATTGTTCAAGGGCACATCAAACTCCCAAATGTCACTTCAGTAGCCCTTCGAGTTGGGCTAACATCAAAGCAGCGCACCTGGTTCTTAATGCGTCACTGGAACAATTTTTTCTCACTGGGCTAAATGTTTTAGCCTCATTATGTTCCTCTTCGCGTTGGCGTCAGGGAAAGAATCCTCGCCCCGCCACTGCAGGTGACATAGGAGTTCTGCCGCAAAAGAGACGGAAAATGCCCAGGAGGTGTGGAGCCTCCAGACCCGGAAAAAGAAACTGCGGAGACTGTGGCCACATGACCCAAGGTAAAGACCAAA